>CM028358.1:8091452-8231866 GCA_016618105.1 Dendrobium huoshanense | reverse complement strand
CTTACTCAGCCTTAAATTCTGCTCCCAATTCATTATCCAAATATTTTTCTGATTCTTTAATCATGGTTAACCTTGTTAAGATTAATTGTTTCAATAATGCTTCATTATTTTAAATTTTTAGGAACATTATGAATCATTTGAAGAAGGTTGAGTCCACTGTCTCTCATATTCCAAGAAGTTGTAATTCATATGTTGATTGGTTGGCAAAGATCTGTGTTTACCTTCAGGCCATTGAGTTGTTTTCTGATTTGTCCAATTTACATTTTTTGAAAGAATTGGTGAGAATGGATAAGCTTGGGTTTCCTTCTTTGAGGTATAAATGAGGCTCTGTTGTCCTAATTTTTCTTGGTTTTCCGCTACTATTTTGTTGAGGTGTTGTACTATGATTTTTGGCTATGTTGTCTATCCAGCTGGTTCGTGATTGTTATCCATTATTTTAAGATATATTGTACTACAATAGTTTTGATTGTTCTGATTGGTTTTTGGCTGTTTTGGTTTTTAGTTGATCTCTGGTGGTTCTATTGATTTTTTTTCAAGGTGTTTCTGTCACGACCCGACCCGACGGGGACGGATCCCGCCCGAGCCGGATCGCGACGAGAGCTAAACTTGCTTATCCAGGATCTGGCTTTGGATTAGGTTACTGAACTGATCTTCCAAATACTTAACTCAACAGACACACACAAAACAACAGAGCTACTAAAATCATCAAATGCAGCGGAACAAAACATCTATCTTTTCATTTCCTCAAAAATAATCATCTACAGAACAGTGCATGGCTTTCAACAGAAAGAAAGACAGAACAGAAAAGCCATGACTGTACAAAAATCGAAAGTACAAAAGTACCTAATCGGATCAGACTCTGAAACTAATCCTGGACCTCCTTGCCCTTCCCAGAACCTGAAAACCACCAAAAAGCAAGGGTGAGCTCAACAGCTCAGCAAAGCAACAAACCACCAATCTAAATTCTCAGAAACCAAAACCAAATTCATCAGACAGAAATCAGATCAGAAATCGAAACAGAGTCGGAAATCAGAACGTATACGGACAAATATCAAATCAGAATCAGAATCGTACAGATCATATCAGAACAAATCAACAGAGTCAGAATCAGAAATCAGAAATCAGAATCGTACGGAGCATATCATATCAGAATCACAATTTCGTACAGAACAGAACAGATACAGAAAACAGAACAGATACATATAGCTAAATGCCCTGACACTGACGGAATCTCTACGGATTCCGGCCCCTTATGCCTCCCTTCCCAGACACTGACTGAATCTCATAGGATCCAGGCCCCTTATGTCTCCCTTTGTGCTCATGGCACCAAAACAGATGTGCTTATAGCACCAGAACAGAATTCATCGGATCCGGAACAGAACAGATAACAGATTTCAGATTTGAGCTCATTTCAGATTTCCCGTTTCACTAACTGAATCTCGTAGGATTCAGGCCCCTTATAACTCCCTTTGTATAGCTTATACACATAGCATTTCAATTCAGAAGAAATACGGACAATTCAGAATTTACCCAAAAATCGGGCAGCACAACGGCAGTATACAGAATTTACACAAAAATTCCTGCAAAGAAAATTTACCGAATTCGCACAGAACATAGATAATCATATTCCAGAACATTTATTCTACTGCACAGAGAATTTACAATTTCACAGAAAATTGTAGTCTACGAAAAACATCGCCGAATCAAAAATACCCGGACAAAAATCTTCGGAAAATAACCAAAATGTGCACACTCGGCACGTCAACAATATACAGAAACTTACGCGGTAAAAACTGAACCAATCAAAAGATACGGACGAAAAACCGTAACGAAAACGAAATCCGGACAGAAAATACCGCCAACCGCGACGGAACTGAAAATTGAGAAAGACGGAATGTGCCTTACCTCGTGCACAGCAAAATCCTCAACAGTCACTTCACTCGAAAACGGCTCCGCGTCTTCCCGAAATCAACTTTTCCAAGAATGCCCTCGACTTTCTCTCTCCTCAAAAAGATATTTTATAAAATCTGATTTTTCTCTCTCTTCAAAACGACAGAATTTCCTTAAGTAATACTCAGATCGGCCCGGCCGATCGCAACATCGGCCCGGGACGATCCGACCAAAAGGATCGGCCTGACCTCCACTCAGGGCTGTTGTCTGGACGATATTTTCTACAGTGCCGATCGGCCTGGCCGATGTCTCCAATCGGCCTGGACGATGCATGCAGAAAATCACCTGGAGCAAAACTGGGTAAAATCTGGAACTGATTTTCTACTGATCGTCCCAGGACGATCCAAAATCGGCCTGGACGATCCTGGAGCAGATTGTGATATTACAATCTTCCCAACTCAGAAAAATGTCGTCCTCGACATTATCCAATCCAAACGCAGTCAAAACAAGTACGGGTACGACCGTCTCATATCAGACTCCTTTTCCCACGTTGCTTCTCGTGCAGTTCGGTGCTTCAACTGGACTTTAACCATCGGAATCTCTTTATTTCTTAACTTTCGGACGTCGCACGCTAAAATCAATTCTGGCTCTTCCTTGTACGCCAGATTCTCCTGAATCTCAACCTCATCAGCTGATACCTTCTTCCCAGAGTCGGATACCCACTTCCTCAGAGTGGATACGTGAAACACATTATGCACATCAGGCATAGAATCAGAAAGCAATAGGCGATAAGCAGATTTTTCAATTCTTTCCAAAACTTCAAAAGGTCCAACATACCTTGGACTAAGCTTGCTCACCTGACCAAATCTGCTCACACCTTTCATCGGGCTGACTTTGACATACACAAAGTCACCGACCTGAAACTCAACAAATCTGTGCTTCTGATTGTAATACTTCTGCTGACGATCTTGAGCGGCTTTCAATCTTTCTCTTATCAAATGAATCTTCTGAGCAGTTTCATCAGCAAAAGTGGCACCCAAAGCCTGTCTATCTCCGACCTCCGTCAGAGTCAAAGGAGTACGGCACTTCCTGCCATACAAAGCCTCGTACGGTGCCATACCGATACTGGACTGAAAATTGTTGTTATAGGCAAACTCAATCAGTGGGATATGATCTTCCCAGCTTCCGCTAAAGTCCAGAACACAAAGTCTCAACAGATCTTCCAGTACCTGAATAGTCCTCTCAGACTGTCCGTCGGTCTGAGGATGAAAGGCTGTACTGAAATGCAGTTTCGTACTCAAGCCTTGCTGAATGTCTTTCCAAAGTCTGGAAGTAAAGCGTCCATCTCGATCAGATACGATCACACGAGGCACACCGTGCAATCTGACTATCTCCTTCACATATATCTGTGCCAAGCGTTCAACTGAATCTGTTTGTCTGATCGGAAGAAAATGGGCTGACTTCGTCAATCGATCCACAACTACCCAAATGGCATCATGTCCTTGTCGTGATCGAGGAAAACCCATCGCAAAATCCATCGTTACCTCCTCCCATTTCCACTCAGGGATAGGCAACGACTACAACAGTCCACCTGGTCGCTGATGCTCTGCCTTCACCAACTGACAGGCTTCGCATCTCGACACAAACTCCGCCACATCCTTCTTCATTCCAGGCCACCAGAACAAAAGCTTCATATCAGCGTACATCTTACCACTGCCTGGATGAACAGTGTAGCCTGAATGATGAGATTTATACAGAATCTCCCGCCTCAAATCTCCAAACACAGGTACCCACAATCTGTTCTTACAGAAAATAGCACCAGAATCAGAAATTCGAAGTTCAGGAGTCTTACCAGATCCAATCTGTGCTAGCAACTTCGAATACTCAGAATCTAACTTCTGGGCTTCTTGAATCCGTGTCTCCAAAGTAGACTGAATACTCATCTGAGCCAACTCCAAATCACTGGAGGAAATCACCTCCAACTGCAATCTTTCCAAATCACGGATCAGAAAGTCATCACAGGTAAGCTGAATACCTGATAATCCAGAAGACTTCCTACTCAAAGCATCTGCTACCACATTCGCCTTCCCAGGCTGATACTGAATAGTCAGGTCATAGTCCTTGATCAACTCGAGCCACCTCCTCTGTCTCAGATTCAGATCCTTCTGAGTAAAAATGTACTTCAGGCTCTTATGATCAGTAAACATCTCACATGTGACGCCATACAGATAATGACGCTAAATCTTCAAGGCAAAAACAACTGCAGCTAACTCCAAATCATGTGTCGGGTAATTCTTCTCATGTGGTTTTAACTGTCTCGAAGCATAAGCAATTACCTGACCATGCTGCATCAGGACACATCCCAGTCCTTTCAGTGAAGCATCACTGAACACCTAAAAACCTTCCGTACCTGACGGAAGTGCTAACACTGGAGCTGAAGTCAAACAATCCTTCAATCGCTGAAAACTAGCTTCACACTCCGGTGTCCAAACAAAAGGAACTGACTTCTGAGTCAGTCTCGTCAAAGGAGTCGAAATCTTTGAAAATTCTTTCACAAACTTCCTATAATACCCGGCCATGCCCAAGAAACTACGTACCTCAAATACCGTAGTCGGCCTTGGCCAATCAGCAACCGCCTGAATCTTCTGGGGGTCTACAGAAATACCTTCTCCGCTCACCACATGTCCCAGAAATGAAATGCTCTTCAGCCAGAATTCACACTTGGAGAACTTGGCATACAGCTGATGCCTCCTCAGAGTCTCCAACACAATCCTCAAATGTCTGGCATGATCATCCTCAGATGCAGAATATACCAGAATATCGTCAATGAAGACGATCACGAACTGATCCAAATACTCCCTGAATACTCGGTTCATCAGATCCATGAAAATCGCAGGCGCATTGGTTACCCCAAAAGGCATAACCAAAAACTCGTAGTGCCCGTACCGAGTACTGAAAGCAGTCTTCACCACATCAGATTCCTTCACCTTCACCTGATAATATCCGGATCGCAAATCAATCTTCGAAAACACCGAAGATCCGGAAAGCTGATCAAACAAGTCGTCTATCCGAGGCAAAGGATACTTGTTCTTGATCGTGGCCTTGTTCAAATCTCTGTAATCAATACACATACGGAGTGTACCGTCCTTCTTCTTCTTCACAAACTGAACAGGTGCTCCCCAAGGAGAAACACTAGGACGTACAAACCCTCTGTCAACCAACTCCTGAAGCTGAACTTTCAACTCAGAAAGTTCTTTCGGTGCCATTCTGTACGGAGCTTTCGATATAGGAGCTGTACCCGGAAAAACATCGATAGAGAACTCCACATCTCTATCCGGAGGCAAACCAATCAATTCCTCAGGAAAAACATCTACAAACTCCCGTACCACAGGGATCTCAGAAACAGAACCAACCTCCAGGTTCAGATCCCGCACCGAAGCCAAAAATACTGGATATCCTTTCTTCCACATTCTGCTCACCTCCAACGCAGAAATCAGACTGGAGAGAACACCTCGTAATCCCTGAAATACAACTCTCTCTCCAGCCGCAAGCAAACTCACTTGCTTCTTCAAACAGTCAATCTGAGCCTCATACAGACTCAGCCAATCCATTCCTAGAATCACATCATACGAAGAAATCGGCAATCGAATCAAACTCGATTTCCACTTCTTGCCAGAAATCTCTATCTCACACCAACAAAACTGTCGAGCAATCAATGGATTCCCAGCCGGTAAAATCACAGACAAAGAAACCGGTAAAACCATCGAATCCAAATGTAAAAGCTCAAAACAGTGCTCGGACAGAAAAGAATGACTCGCTCCAGAGTCAAACAAAACACGACAGGGCTGATCAGAAATGTAAACCGTACCTGTCACAACATCCGGAGCATCTCGAGCCTCCTGCTGACTCAGGCTGTAAACTCGTGGCTGAACTGGAACAGGAGCTGAAGCAACAGAACTACTCTGCTCCCTCTGAATCGTAGGTGGTCTCCGTGGTGCAGAACTAGAACCACCACCTCTACCAGTAAATCCCTCAGGGCGTGGAGGAACAGTCCTCGGTCTTCCTGCTGCTGAACCAACAGGTCTGACGAAGCCCTCAGATCGCTGCTCATATCGCATCTGTGGACATTCTGCAATCCTATGTCCCGGCTGACCACATCTGAAACAAAGACCAGCTATCATGTAGCACTGGCCATGGTGTCGCCGTCCACAACTCTGGCACACAGGTGCCGTACTGACAGATCCAGAACTAGTCGTACTGGTAGCAGTACCAGACGATCCTCCGCTCCTTCTGGAATCTCCAGATCCAGAACCAGGAATAAATCTCCTCTTCCCAGAGGAACCACTGCCAGAAGTCTCTCCTCCAAACCTCTTCCTACTCACAGACCACCGCTGCTGAGTAGCCGTCATGTCGTTCTCAATCAGACGAGCTCGCTCCACAAGCTCAGAGAAATCAGTAATCCTGAATGGTATCAGAGGCTGCCTCAAAGTGTCTCGTAAGCCTCTCAGAAATCTGTAGCACCTCTCAGCAGACGTGCTAACCAGCTGCGGAGCGTACCTGGCTAATGCAGTAAACTCAGCCTCGTACTGCATCACCGTCTTGCTCCCCTGAACCAGCCTCAGAAAACTCTCCTGCATCTGCTGTCGTGCAGAAGGGGGAACAAACCAGTCTCTGAATACCTCAGTGAACTCTTCCCAAGTGATCAAAGAGTTCAATCTGCCCTGAAATCTGGCTGCCTGCTGGCCATCCCACCAGTGCTCAGCCTCTCCGTCCAACAGAAAAACTGCCAACGGAACCTTCCTGTCTGCAGGACACTGCATCCCGTCAAAAGTCTTCTCCAATCTCCTCAGCCACTCCTCGGCTGCTCTGGGCTCAACAGCGCCCTCAAATCTCGGAGGCTTCAACCTCAAAAATAACTGCAGGTGTCGATCAATGTCCTCAGATCTAACAGTAGAAGCTCTGCTCTGAGTCTCGCTCATCATCTGAGCAACAAGTGACGCAAACTGTGAAAGCGTATCAGCACCGACCACTGGGGCTGTACTCCCCACTGGTGCTGCCTGATCATCACTCTGACCGTCTGTCATGTCTGGGTCTGGCTGATCCATACAGAAAAATCCAGAAAATCCGGAAAACTATCACAAAAACAACACAAAAACAACACAATAAAAAGCCAAACGACCCAAAACTACCCCCAGACAGACTCACTGATCACTTCCTAAAGCTCTGTTTCACAATCCAACCTGTTTCCAAAACCAGTGCTCTGATACCACAAAAGCTTGTCACGACCCGACCCGACGGGGACGGATCCCGCCCGAGCCGGATCGCGACGAGAGCTAAACTTGCTTATCCAGGATCTGGCTTTGGATTAGGTTACTGAACTAATCTTCCAAATACTTAACTCAACAGACACACACAGAACAACAGAGCTACTAAAATCATCAAATGCAGCGGAACAAAACATCTATCTTTTCATTTCCTCAAAAATAATCATCTACAGAACAGTGCATGGCTTTCAACAGAAAGAAAGACAGAACAGAAAAGCCATGACTGTACAAAAATCGAAAGTACAAAAGTACCTAATCGGATCAGACTCTGAAACTAATCCTGAACCTCCTTGCCCTTCCCAGAACCTGAAAACCACCAAAAAGCAAGGGTGAGCTCAACAGCTCAGCAAAGCAACAAACCACCAATCTAAATTCTCAGAAACCAAAACCAAATTCATCAGACAGAAATCAGATCAGAAATCGAAACAGAGTCGGAAATCAGAACGTATACGGACAAATATCAAATCAGAATCGGAATCGTACAGATCATATCCGAACAAATCAACAGAGTCAGAATCAGAAATCAGAATCGTACGGAGCATATCATATCAGAATCACAATTTCGTACAGAACAGAACAGATACAGAAAACAGAACAGATACATATAGCTAAATGCCCTGACACTGACGGAATCTCTACGGATTCCGGAATCTCTACGGATTCCGGCCCCTTATGCCTCCCTTCCCAGACACTGACTGAATCTCATAGGATCCAGGCCCCTTATGTCTCCCTTTGTGCTCATGGCACCAAAACAGATGTGCTTATAGCACCAGAACAGAATTCATCGGATCCGGAACAGAACAGATAACAGATTTCAGATTTGAGCTCATTTCAGATTTCCCGTTTCACTAACTGAATCTCGTAGGATTCAGGCCCCTTATAACTCCCTTTGTATAGCTTATACACATAGCATTTCAATTCAGAAGAAATACGGACAATTCAGAATTTACCCAAAAATCGGGCAGCACAACGGCAGTATACAGAATTTACACAAAAATTCCTGCAAAGAAAATTTACCGAATTCGCACAGAACATAGATAATCATATTCCAGAACATTTATTCTACTGCACAGAGAATTTACAATTTCACAGAAAATTGTAGTCTACGAAAAACATCGCCGAATCAAAAATACCCGGACAAAAATCTTCGGAAAATAACCAAAATGTGCACACTCGGCACGTCAACAATATACAGAAACTTACGCGGTAAAAACTGAACCAATCAAAAGATACGGACGAAAAACCGTAATGAAAACGAAATCCGGACAGAAAATACCGTCAACCGCGACGGAACTGAAAATTGAGAAAGACGGAATGTGCCTTACCTCGTGCACAGCCAAATCCTCAACAGTCACTTCACTCGAAAACGGCTCCGCGTCTTCCCGAAATCAACTTTTCCAAGAATGCCCTCGACTTTCTCTCTCCTCAAAAAGATATTTTATAAAATCTGATTTTTCTCTCTCTTCAAAACGACAGAATTTCCTTAAGTAATACTCAGATCGGCCCGGCCGATCGCAACATCGGCCCGGGACGATCCGACCAAAAGGATCGGCCTGACCTCCACTCAGGGCTGTTGTCTGGACGATATTTTCTACAGTGCCGATCGGCCTGGCCGATGTCTCCAATCGGCCTGGACGATGCATGCAGAAAATCACCTGGAGCAAAACTGGGCAAAATCTGGAACTGATTTTCTACTGATCGTCCCAGGACGATCCAAAATCGGCCTGGACGATCCTGGAGCAGATTGTGATATTACAGTTTCTTCCACGTTGGTTTTTTTTTTTTATGTATTTCCTTGTCCTATGCAGGTTGTGATTTGTTCTGTTTTTCTTGGACTGTTCGGCTGTTGGTGGGCCTCTTTCGAATTGTCTTCCTTCTCGCATGATGCTTGGCTATTGACATTTTTCCTGTATTTGATTGTTTCTCTTCGACTGATTGCTTATTTAAGCTTGGAGCTGCTTTTGGGTTTGGCTTCTTACCAACCTTCCTTTTATTCTTTTATGGCATTTGATTTTATATGTAGACAGGAATCTTTGACTCTTAGGAATTTCTTTTTCTTTTTTTTATTGTAGCACTTTGAGCTTTAGTGAGCTATCGATCCCTTTAAGCACTTCAATCTCTTTTTATTATTAACGCGTAGGACCTATATGGGTTTCCTAAAAAAGATAAAATAAATAAAATAAAAATCTTATCCGATTTTATAAAATAATATGTATATTAACGGTACGTATAACCATTAAAAATATATATTCTTTTCTTATAATATCATCTCAATCGTTTTTATAAAAATTATTTTAAATATTAATTAAGGGAATATATTATTAATGAATTAAATTATATTATTAATAATTAATTGATGAAAATTTAATATTTTAATATATTACATTTAATTATATAGAAACTGCTAAACTTATTATTTATTTGATTATGTTATATAAGTAAAATTAACTATTAATTAATTAATTTTTTATTTTATATCAATAAAAATGATTAGTAATAACTAGGGGTGTCAAAACAGATCGACAGATCGTGTTCGGGTCGAGCCCGACTTAACCCGGGTCAAAACGGGTCAATCCGAACCCGGCCTGATTTTACAAACGAGTCGGGATTTCTAACCCAGACCTGACCCACGCGGGTTGTCGGGGTGACCCGCCCCGACCGTAACCCAGTTACAAAATGCCAATCCAAAGTCTGCCAGGCTTGCGTAGGCGAGACCAGCGGTTCAGCGCGGGGACGGGGCGGGGGAGAGACCATGTTCGACTGCGGAGTGAAGGTGAGGGCCGCAACGTCCAGGCAAGAGCATGGGAGAGGCTCATGGCAGTGCGAGACCAGGTGAGTCGCGGTCTTGCGGGCTTGCGACGTCCAGTCAAGGCCAACGCCAAAGACCAGCGTGAAGCGGAGTGCGGGAGAGGACCGCGGCGTCCGGGCGAGGCTAGACCAACGCTAGCGTGCGAGCAGACCAGAGCAGTTGAGGACTCGAGCGAGGTTACCTGCCTGTGAAGCGAAGTGTGAAACACGAAGGGGAGGACTTGACGTGGGTCAGTACCAGGTTTATCTCAGGTTGCCGAGTCAGCCAAAACCCGACCCATTTGTTAAACGGGTTGACATCTCAAACACGAACCCGATCCGTATGTTAAACGGTTGACCCAAACCCGAAAATTTCCCGATCGAATTCGGGTTGGGTTTCGGGTCGGGTCAGATTTTAACACCCCTATTAATTTAATAGCTCAGCTAACGGGTGTAGCAAACGGCGGCTTTCTAGAGCTCAAAGAGATCGTTGTGCAAATAGCCACCGTAGCCACCATGCAACGTTCATAGTGCTGCAACTTCTCAAGTTCGTATAGCCAGTGTAGCGTTTCGCCACGAGGACAGCCTGCAAGTTTCTCTCCTATGTTTTCACTAAATGCCTGTCTACGCAGACTTAAGGCTTTGTTTCGGACCGCCTTTTACTGCTTCTTAAGTGGCGGTCTACGAAGACTAACCCTACCTCAGGTTTGATTATTCACCTTCAATTTTTAGATTAATATTAGGATTTTACGATTTTCATAGAGCTCATTTGGTTGCTTGCCGTGAGATTTTTTTGGGTTGAAAAATAATAAAATTTTGTAATAAAAAAATCCTCAAATATAGTTATTTCTATTTTTATGTTTTTGGCAAGTTATTCGAATTGGTGGCATCCATCCATATTTAATGACGACTCCTCTAATTTGTAGCTGAACAGTTACCCTCTTTGGCATCCATCCATATTTAATGACGACTCCTCTAATTTGTAGCTGAACAGTTATCCTCTTTGGTACCTATAAAAAAAAACCGTCGTCAAATTTTCTCTTTGAACGCATAATTAACCTCTCAAACTCGTTCTTCTCCTTGTAGCTTAACGTTGCACCTTTTCCCAGACTTCTTTCCACCGACGCTCTAGTTGCTACAGGCGGCAGGGGAGGAGAAGGCATACTTTTTGCGACTTGGTGTTGTGGTGCGGCTTCTTTCTCGTGGTAAAAATTTGATCAGATATGACTAGGGAATTGAAGAAACATAAAAAAAAAAAAAGAAGATACATCAATAAATTATGTTGATAATTTTGATGCATAAATTATATGAGAAGAGAAATTTATAAGAATATTATAAAAATATATTTGGATCATAATAAACCCCCCTTAAAAAATAAAATAAAATACTCTTAATGAAAATGAAAGGGGTTCTTAAGTAATTTCCGCCTCCCCCGTCCTTATTTTTTGCCCTAGCCGATAACGTTACATAATTCTTTTTTTTTTTTTTTTTTTTTTTTTTTTTTTTTTTTTTTTTGAGGAGAGTTTCATAATTCATTTGTTCGCTGTATTGCTCCAGCCGCTCCTTCGTGCGTTTCGATAGCTCAACCCTGCCGGGTCTGAAGGTCGAAGCTCGATTGCTCTAAGGAAAAAACGGTATTTTTAGGGTAAGCTATAGTACCCTCCGTGGAAGGCAGAAGGCTGCGAGGAGCTTGATCTGCGTTGGAATCTCGGAGGATTAATGGGCATTTTTAGGGTAAGCTAGAGTAAATGAGTAGCAAACACCCTTATATTCTGCTGCATCTCCTTTCGCTTCTCTTCCACTCGAAAATTTTCAAGTTTTCTTCATGCCCGAAAGAGTTCCATCTGTCTGTTCATCAATAAGTTTTTAACTGTGTAGCTGATTTTTGGAATAGAAATTTATCTTTTTGGCTCTTGATTTCGGCAGTTTCATCAATACCAAGTGGTTGGTCGTGCCCTTCCAACCCCAAGCGATGAGCATCCAAAGATTTATCGCATGAAGTTATGGGCTACTAATGAAGTCAGGGCAAAATCCAAGTTCTGGTAGGAAGGCCTGCCTTCTTGTCTTGTTAAACTTTTTTCTACGTTTAATGATTTATTTATTGATCTTGTTCTCGTCCTTACTTGTAATAGGTACTTCCTTAGAAAACTAAAGAAGGTGAAGAAAAGTAACGGCCAAGTCCTTGCTATTAACGAGGTTCGTTCTTGTCTTATGTCTTTCGGTTGATTGTGGCATTGAAATACTAATTTCATTCATACTACCAATGAACTTATTTTGCCGATTATTGCTGTATTGATATGTTTTGCTAGAATTTTCACTGATGCTTTGATTTATAAGATGAACTTTGCATACGTTTAATGTTGCCTTAGAAATGGTATTGGTTTTTACCCAAATACTCTTTCTTTGATTATTTTTGAATAGTTGGGTTTTCTGCTTTTGATTACATGGCTGAGTTGGGGTTAACAGTTACATGTTGATTGGGTTTCTCAATTTGTTTTAGTTTTTGGTTGAACTGAAAATATTCTGGTAGTTGTTTTGTGTGGAGAGAAAATAGGCTAGCAAAATAATTCACATCCAACACTCACTATTTCTATCATCTCTTCTATTATCTGCATTTTATTCATCATTTGAAATTTCTATTCGATGCTTGTTTGCCTTTATGGCTTTATCTATATATTATAGCTAGCGTGGACTTGTTATGATCCGAATATTTTTGCAGTGCTCTCTTACATAAATGAGCCAACTTTGGTTTTTTTTTTTTATAAATGTTGACAATTGGAAATATCCTTTCTTAGGAGCATTTAGAGCCATAGCTGAATAAATTTATCATATTAGAACGTACAAGAAATATATAGCTATGCTATGTCTTGCATGATGTATTCTCAACAACATGCAGATATGTTAATGAAAATATTAATTCCCTTGATAGCCTCGTATAAGAACAAAAAATCCACCATCCAATAAATGTTGTTTGCCATAAGTGCAAATATAGAATTCACAACCGATAGCAAAACCAGAGATAGAAGAATCTTATAGGCAAACACACAAAGAACATGAAATGCAGTGGCCTGGGAAACAAAAAGAGAATTGAACAAACAATAAACTAGTAATTGTTGATTGTAGACTATGAAAAGAAATAAAACAAAATCAACTAATGGCTATCCAATTCACAAGGTCCACATTTATCTTAGACGATCAAGCTGGATTGCTTTATGTTTGAGGTTCACACAGTTTTTGATCTTTAACACTATATTCTCAAGCATGCATAGTATTAATACAATTTTTTCTCTCCATCTAAAAGTTTTGTAAGAGAACCATATTAGTTAGAAGATCTAATTTATTGAAATATTTATCATTGTGAAGGCTTCGAAAAAGAAAGTTTTGGCCACTATAGTTGTCACTCTTGATAAGCCACATGAGTTGTTGATATATACATCCTTGTGTAGCCATCACATCAATCATTTGAAGAGCATTCAAGCTTTCCATCCTTGTGTAAGTTGAGTTCCCCTAAACAAACCCTCGGAGCCAAACAAATTTTATTTAATTGATACATTGGATATTCGAATAGAAGCTTTCTTTGGGGCATGTAAGGCAAAGTTCTTCTTTTAATGTCATAGGATCACATTATCTTTCCGAGAAATGATAATGTTGCTAATAGCATTAAGGCAATTGGTGTTAGAATTTTGTGAGGGATTGGGAAGTACCATATTTCCATCCAAGATATTGGCATCAACAATAGCATCTGAAGGTATGTTGAAGAATGTGTATATTGCAGACCGTCTAGTTTTCAAAATAGTATATGTTTAGCCAATAGTCAATGATATGAAGACAATAACATATAAGAGCCATTCTTATATGTAACTTTAGAACACATTTAGGAGGAAAAAAACTTAAGCTCCTTTTAAAAAGAAGAGATTTTACCATTTTATTTGATCCAAATGGAACCGTAAAAGGTATTCTAAGAGCTCAAGATAATGAACTTGTGAATAATTCTCCTGAGTTTTTGATCTTATGTGAGATTATGGATTGAAGGGCATAGAAATCCCAAGGCGCCTTTAGATTTGGCATGACAGTTTGTTGCTAAAAAATAGTGTGGTGTTTATGAAAAGTTCTACTGTTAAAGATAAATCTGGACCAATGGTATCCAATGGCTTAGTTTTGGCTTTGCAAAAAATAAGCAATTCATCTTTATAGATAAGATTGATGGAAATGTCTTCCCAAATAGTAAGCTTGAAATATTTTCTACATCAGCATTCATTAGTAAGTTGGATAACATATATGTAGTTAGGAAGGTGATAAGGTATTCTTTCTCATACCATTTTTTAGCTGAAGTAATCTTGTAGCTCACTATATATATATATATATATATATATATATATATTAATAGAGAATGGGACATCAATAGTAGAATTTTTAATAGGTTTAATGAACTTGATAGGAATACCACAACATAAATTCTCCAAGTATTAGATGGTTGAACTACGCAAAGCCAAAATAGTTATTCGAAAACTTTTTGAATAGCCTTGTTAAACTAAGAAAATGAAAGCCCCAAGTTGGAAAGGTTCAAGAGGACAACAACTTGAAAACGCAATTGTTGAAGCCCATCGCATTGCTAGGAATAGGGGAGTTATCATCTACCCAAGCAAAGAAGTAGAACTAGCAATATAACAGAGATTCTCATATTATTCCTGTTAAAGGAGGCATTAGTTGGAGCCCAAAATTCTATCAAATTATGAATTAACTAAGATCCAATAATTATGTGGTGAAATTTGATATTGGAAGAACCCAACTTAAATAAATGAAAAATGATAATTCTTTGATCCATTCTCAAATAGATGGATTAAGGCTGATGATGATATTTTACTTATGTACTCCCTTTTAGGACCTGCTTTTAGTGATTGTTTTCAGAACATATATGTTCTTCTGTGATTGAGTCGGTAATGTATATGTTAATTTTTGAGGAGCCTTTTATATATAGTAGTCAGTGTGTATTACTTTTCAAGAGTTATTGATTTGTATTGGGTAGAAAAGATTAGAATCCACCGGCTCTATATTTATGGATTTTTAAATGTTGTTGAAAGTTGAGCTTTTTTATGCCCGTTTGGATCAAAGTTATCAATATCAGCAGATAATTGCATTTTTGTACTATAGATTATTTCAAGATTTGCATATCTTTGTTTCTTCTATTTTTTTTAACGGTTCACTTCTCCGTAGATGATTTGTTCAACATGTATGATGAGATATATCCCTCTTTTGTAATTTTTGTTCCTACAACTTCATTGAAATGTGCTCTCCTAATGCTTCGAACTTCTGGTCTTAGTTTGCTAATCTCTCTCTGGTGTCAAAGCTAAGTTCTCATCATTATCCAAAACTCTATTGGAAAAATTATCCTCACATTTCTATCAGCCTACTTTTTAGACTTTCCTATGTTATTTATCAACTTCTCTATTATACTAAGGGATGATTATTTCCTTACCAACATCCAAATAGCAGCTATTATTTCATAGCAAACTTCTCCCTCGTCCTAATTTTAGTGTTTCTTGAAGCACAAGTCTTAATACCTGAACATTGGCATTTCTTAGACTTTTATGAAGGTTGATTTTACAAACGCTAACAACATTTACTCCATTTTTTTTCCAGATATTTGAGAAATATCCAACCAAGATCAAGAACTATGGCATCTGGCTCCGTTACCAGAGCAGGACTGGCTACCACAACATGTACAAGGAGTACAGGGACACTACATTAAACGGCGCAGTCGAACATATGTACAATGAGATGGCTTCTCGTCATCGTGTTCGCTTCCCATGCATTCAAATCATCAAGACTGCAACCATTCCCTCAAAGCTCTGCAAACGGGAGAGTACCAAACAATTCCATGACTCAAAGATCAAGTTCCCTCTTGTGTTCAAGAAGGTTAGGCCACCATCCAGGAAGCTCAAGACTACCTTCAAGGCATCCAGACCCAATCTCTTCATGTAAAAGAAGCCATGATTGCTTTTTTTTTTTTCATGAAGTTTACTATTACTAGGTTATGCTTGAGCCTTAATTTTGTTAGATTTTGCTAATTTTGTTACCCCAAACTTTGCAATCTGATCTGTAGTATTGTTTTTGAATCACTTTGCTGTATCTCTCCCAATTGGCAGCGCGACTGTCCATTAATTAAGTCATGAAGAGATCCAGGTTTGACAGGGCAATTGTGAATATTTTTCTAAAATGACTTTACAATCAATTTTATAAATAACTGCTATCAACGTCATTGGAGAGTTTTAATTTCCTCATTATACTCTGTGATTATAATTTGTGAATAAAAGACAGTATTATTATTTGCATGAGTGATAGTATGATTATTTGCATGCATATTATAATTATGTTAAAGTAATTGGGTTAAAAAAATTCTTGATATAAATTATGTTAAAATAAATTAAAAATTTCTTAAATTTATTTAAAATTAATAGAATATAAATTATTTAAAAACAATAAAAAAAAATAATGATAGTAAAAAAAATAATAAAAGAATTGTCCCATATCTAAGTTAAATAACTTTTCAGAAGAAATTTTATTTTTTCCTAATAATTTTATGCTTATTTTTATAAATAGTTGCAAAAGATCAAAATGAAACACAAATTCAGCAATTATCTTATGTAAATCAGTCTTACTGTGTTTAGACTGCTTCACAGTATTCTAATCCATGATCCCAAAAAAGGGAAAACTGCAATTAAGAGCCTTAGAAACAGAGGAGCATCGCTGTACCTTCCCTTCTTGGACAACTTCCCCATCTTCACCTGAGCAGATTTGGACGAGCTCTCAGCTCTATTTGGCTTCCACCTTACTTGTCTTCTCTGCTGATCCAATTCATCCCATCCACCAAAACTCGACCGCTCTGAATCCTTCCCCCTGAAATCATCTGAGCCGTTCTCTGCCGCAACCCATGACTGATAAGCTGCCTTTCTCTTCTTCTTAACGCTGCTTTCATCCTGCTCTTCCTTTCTGTAATCAGTTGAAGAGGTGGAAAATGGCTTCCTCCTGATTCTGGGACTAGTCCCTGGCTCTTCCTTCGCGCCGCCCCATAGCTTTTCAATTGCAAGGGATATTGCTGATTGTCCCAAAGGCAGTGCTAATGCCATCAGGAAAGCTTTTGGACCTGTTGCAAGAAGCATTGATGCAATGATGGCAGGGAGTAGGTAGCCATATGACTTAAAAACCTGTAATTTAGGCACCAAGACCAACCGCTTCAGCAGAATTGTTTTAGTTATCATATTTTGTTAACGTTCATATGTTCATAGAAGACTAGCTGAACTTGAGGATTCTGTAAAGAAAAAGCATGGGCGAGTAAGTGCAATTAACAATACTAATCCGACAATAACAACATAAAGCCTTTGTCCCACTACATGGGATCGACTACATGAATCCTTTTTTGACATTTTGTCCGGTTAATTTTTTAAAGGATTCGTGTCATGATTATTCGACAAGTTTTACGCTGGCTGTCGACTACCTAACGCAGCCCTTCATTTTTCTCATTCAGGACTTGGAACCTGACAACGACAGTATTAGTTTGCAATTAACAATACTAATAAACATATGAATTCAAGGCAAGGCAAAGTGATGTGGACATCGACCAGAGGTTCAGACATGTATATCGCCGTAGACAGCACAAATTGACGGCCACGATTCAGAGTTTATATTTCTAGTTATTTATGTATTTATTTCATGCATTTTCTTTTTCCTATTGTACCCTTAGTATAAGCTGAGTCATGAGTATAGCCCCGAGGGCAAAAGAGTCATTGTATTTTCTTTTGTGTTGGGACCTATATATAGGTCATTTCATGTTGTATTATGGTTAATGATGATTAAAATGAAAAGCTATTTTGTTCTTCTTTGTCTTCTTGCATGAGTGCTTGAAGGAGAGATAGAGAGAGAGCTCCAAGGGGGAGTAAACCGCAAGGCCCACCAATCGTTGGAAGAGTCCTCAATTCGTGGTTAGAATTTTCTATCTTTTCAATCGTGTTCCAATCCATCTCCTTCCCCCCTCCCCCACAAGAAATCCCTCTCCCCACATTGCCGCCGCCCCTGTGAGGAACCGCCGCCAACCACCACCCAATTTCCGGCCGGTCACCTTGCCGGTGACATCCCCACCATCCACCTGACCCCTCCCTTCCACAAAGTTCAAATTGAAATTTGAAATTTCAAATTTTGAGTTCTTTCCTAATTTGGAAATCCACTTTAGGTAGGTTTTCTTGAAGAGATTTAATTTCAATTTGAATTAGAAGGGAGTTATGATATCAAGTGCCATGTCATCACCCAAATTTGGAAGCCCCATTAGTTGATTTCCCCAAATTTTTCCCTGAGTATGTCGCCGGTCTCACCTAGAGGAATCCAGAATTAGTGCCCCCATTCATGGCATTGATGGCACCTCATTTGAATTCAAATTTCTCATAACTTTCCCTCTTAATTGCATTAAAACCTGAGATAAAATTTCATGTTTTGTTTTAATCCCTCACCCCTCTCTCTCTCAACCCGCCGCCCCCCCCTCATTGGGCTTCCACGTATTGTTTCCTTTTCTAGCTCCAAGCCAGGCTGAAATCAAATTCAAATCCTAAATTAATTCCCTCCAAACACCATTAATTCTGAAATTTATTCCAGATTTAGTGAGGAATTACTAGGATTGAATTTCCCAAACCCTATTCTCTCCTCTTGGAAACCGCCGCCCCCTCCCCTGTGATCTCCCTCCTCTCGCCTCCCTTCTTCCCCAACGCAAGGAGGCTCTACTATCTTACCCTACCTCTCCTCCTCTTGAAGAATTCCCCAACATCAAGCATGTATGGCGGACCGGAGTTTGAGTGGGGATCAGTCTTCAACGCCGACGGAAGTATTAACATCTTGCGATCGCCGTGCTTCGACGTAGGGTTTGAAGACGAAGCCACCTTGGAAGAATATTTGGAGAGAGTCGTCCCGATCCTCGCATGCATCTACGACCGACAACTTTCAAAGTACACTTGGAGTCTCGAGAGCCAAGCATTCACGCCCTCCTTGTCACCGTCAATCTCTCCGTGGCTAAAGGCCTTTGGTGTGGCCATGATGGGGACATCAGATTCCGACATGTGTACCATCGCCGGGGACGGCGATCGACGGCTTCGATTCAGAGCCTATATTTTTGATGCTTTAGTTTTCTTTTCATGATGTTATTTCTTGTTTTTCCATTTGTACCCCTATGAGGGATGTAGTGTTTATTGTAGCCCGAGGGCATCTTTGTCTTTATGCATTTTATTTTATTGTAAAGCCTATATAAGAGGCTCTTGTCATTGTATTTGGGATTATTGATGATTAATGAAAATTTCCACATTTTGTTCTCTTTGTGAGTGCATGACAAGATCTCTTAGTGAGTTCTTCCTTGGGATCTCTTGGTGAGTTCTCTATCTTATTTTGTGTTATTCGTTTGCAATCCTTCTCAATTGAAGCTCCTCAAAATTCCCCCTCCCAAGCCCTAGCCACCGGCTTCTCCACCTTGGATTTAGCCGCCGGCCACCTCCACTATTCCGGCCGACCACCGTCCACCCCACCTCCCCTTCCGGCCAACCTCCCTCCCCATCCCATGATGAATTGAAATTGAGAATTCAAATTTCGAATTCTTTCCAAATTTGGAATTCCAAATTAGGAAAGTTTGCATGATTGTCTCAATATCAATTTATTTTAATTTGGAGTTTTTAAGTATTTGTCCACATCATCACTTAAGTTTGGAAACTCCTCCCCTCTCTCTCCAATCCTCTCTCCCTCATTAGCCCATGCCGCCGGCCATCTCCCCCCTTTTATGGGAAATTCAATTAAGAGAAATTACTCCTCTTAATTCTTAATCGAATTTTGAATTAGGATTAATTTTTCCCTCCAAATTCACTAAAGCTGAAATCCTACTCAGCTTTTCTTCCAATTCCCCCTCCTAACCCTAGTAAAACCGCCGGCCCCCCTCCTCCTTGGCTCTCCCATTGATTGAGCCATTAATCCCCTCCTTAATTTGGGGATTTCAAATTTAATCCTCTAATTTTCCCCCCTAAATTCTCTAAACTGAAATCAAATTCAGATTTCTAAAAGTCTAAACCCTCTTTTCTTCCCCCCTTACCGCCGGCCTTCTCCTCCCTCTACATCCCGCCGGCCACCCCTCTCCCCCTTTGGAGATCTCTTGGCGACAACCCTTCTTGCTCTCCTCAAATCATGCATGGAGGTTCCGGAATGGAATTTCGGTTTTGAATACGACGACCACGGACGCGTAGACATTCTCCGATCTCCATATTTTGACGTCGGATTCGACTTCGACGATACCGTCGAGGATTATTTGGCTCGGATCGTACCCACCCTCATAGAGACCGTGGACGACCATTTTTCAGAATATACTTGGATTGTTGAAGGACGACGCACCACAACACCTCCACGACCCGCGCCCTCCTCTCCTCCTCTACGGATCTACGGCATCGCCTTCCTCGGAGTGGTTTCTTCACTAGCGTGGTTCTTCTTCTCCCAACAAGCTTAGAGATAGGTAAATGAGAGCGGCCTCAAGGTGAGCCATCGCTTTGTTAACCTTGGAATTCTCGTTGATCTAGTCATTCGCATTGCTTTATTGGAGTCGTTATTTTTTTGATCTTGTAAACTTAGTCGAATTATCTTGCCTAAGCGTGGTTAACTTCCAAGATCTCCTTTGATTTGTCAATTTTGCAAAGCTAGAGGATGTATGTTCATTATTTTACATAACTTCTATTAATTTCATAAGATTTGATTCCTGGATTCACATCATTTTGGTATCAGAGCATGGCTAGCATGCTTTGCTCATGTTAGATGCATCCTAGGAAGTCTATGTTAGCTTACCACTAGTCATTTACATGCATAACATCGTCTAGTACATTGGATTTTACAGTTTTCCTTGCTGTCCAGTAATTTTCTGCATCATATTTTATTGTTAACATGCATGCCTAAGTCACCTATGTGGTAGTTTGGTCACTTACCACCCACCGTTTCACCTAAGTCACTTGCCGCACTTAAAACACCTGCTGTCCAGAGTTTTCCTGCATTGTTTAGTGGCTGTTTAGGTGACCCTAAGCCTGTAACCTGCTGCTGTTCACTCACCCAACACCACCCTAACACTTAGACAACTTAGGCTTGTGTTGTAGGTTGCTGCCATTGACTTTCCAGCAGCTGTTTGGTGGCTGTAAGAGCTATTTCCAGCAACTATACATTGCTGTCCCCCATCCCAAACCCACCCAATTCAACCCCTATCGATCCCATGGACCCGCAACACCTCCAGGCCACCTTAGACCTCATTTTGGGCCAATTGGGGACCGTGACTCAGCAAATTCGCAACACCCAAACCGATTTAGCCGACTTTAGGCGCCACACGAGCGACCGTCTTGATAACATCGAGAGAAATGGACATCCTGCAATTTATACTCCGTCTAGACCCCACTCACCTTATGTCGAAGACAACCAACCCGATCGGGAACCCCATCGAGAACCCGGACGTTTTCACGACCACTACCAACGCAACCTTAGGCCACCTCAAGAGCCCATAGGGGACGGCAACACGTGGAGAGACAATGACACTCAGTTACTGAAGAACATCCGGATTGACGCCCCAACCTACGATGGAACCCTTGACCCTCAGGTTTTCCTAGATTGGCTGAAGTCGATGGATAGTTATTTCAAATGGTACAACATCTCTGAGGCAAGGAAAGTAAGGTTCGCCGAGATGAAGCTCATTGGTCGAGCCAACCTGTACTGGACTAACTTAGAAAACATGCGCGAAGCTCGCGGTGAACACCCTATCAGCGATTGGAGAACCATGAAGCAAGAGCTTAGGAGAAAATACCTCCCGCCTTCCTACTATCCCAAACTCCTAGATAAATGGAATAGACTGACTCAAGGAAGCAAGCCTGTTAGAGACTACATCTCTGCCTTCGATGACTTCTTGATTCGCTGCAACGGCGAAGAGTCTGCCACCCCAACCCAAATCTTATCCATGTTTAGAGCTGGCCTTAGGGAAGACCTGCGTACAGAACTCTTTGCTCGAGGTATAGACTCACTAGAAGCAGCCTGTAGCCTAGTTCTCGACCTTGAAGATTCTAGGACCCACTCCCAAACGAGGCACTATGACTCCCGTTCGAATTCGTATAGAACCTCGTATGGTCAACCCCAAACCCGACCCTCAGGATCGACTACCAACCGAACCCCTGCTAGTTCGGCCCCACCTCGTACGGACCTCAAAGGTAAAGCTCCCGAGCGTGACGCGTCCAAGCCCAATTCGGGAACCAAGTGCTATAGGTGTCAAGGATACGGACACATTGCGTCGCAATGTTCTAGCCCGTACAAAATCACCATAATCGAAGAGGTGGACGAAGAGGAAGAAGAACCTGAGATTGATTTGGTTCACCAAGTGGATGAGGAAGAAGACTCTTTTACCGAAGAAGAACCTGTGACCTTACAAGTTGTTAGGTGCGCCTTGGCCCATCCTAAGTTAAGCGACGATTGGCGTAGAACCTCTATTTTTCATACCTTCATTAAGATCGGAGAAAAGAGCTGCAAGGTTATCGTAGATAGCGGTAGTTGTATCAACGCAGTCTCCTCAGCCATGGTCTCCAAGCTCAATCTGAAGGTGACCCCGCACCCAAATCCGTATAAGGTTTCTTGGATCAACTCGACTACTATAGAGATTAAGGATCGAAGCCTTATTCCAATAGAATTTGTGGGATATCAAGACAAGATTTGGTGCGATGTTCTAACCATGGATGTGGGTCAAATTATCCTTGGGCGCCCTTGGTTATTTGACAACGACGTCCATATTTATGGGAGGACGAACACCTGTGTGTTCGAGCATAATGGAAAGAAGATCAAGTTAATGCCCTCTCAACCAAAACCTCCCAAAACTGAAGCTAAACCTATCCCAGCTAAGCAAAGTAAGGGCCTCCACTTACTGACTGCAAAGGAAGTAGAAACTGAGATCACTCAAGGAGCCCCCATGTATGCCTTAGTGGCTAGAGAAGTAGAGGAAGATCAGAAAGAAACAATCCCCGACGCCGTTAGACCCCTTCTTGAAAACTTTGCGGATGTTTTCCCAGACGATTTGCCTAACCAACTGCCACCCCTGCGAGACATACAGCATGCGATAGATTTAGTACCAGGGGCATCTCTACCCAACCTTCCCCACTATCGTATGAACCCGACTGAACACTCCGAGCTTAAGACACAAGTCGATGAACTCCTACAACGAGGATTCATCAAGGAGAGCCTCAGCCCCTGCGCTGTTCCCGCTCTTCTAACTCCCAAAAAGGACGGCTCGTGGCGAATGTGTGTTGATAGCCGCGCTATCAACAAGATTACCGTCAAGTATAGATTTCCCATCCCTCGACTAGATGACATGCTGGACATGATGACCGGGGCCACTCTTTTTTCCAAGATTGACCTTAAGAGTGGGTATCATCAGATTAGGATCCGTCCCGGGGATGAATGGAAAACGGCTTTCAAAACTAAAGATGGACTTTATGAATGGACTGTTATGCCGTTTGGACTTAGCAACGCCCCTAGTACCTTTATGAGAGTTATGACTCAAGTTCTTAGGCCCTTTTTAGGGAAGTTCGTAGTAGTTTACTTCGATGACATATTAATCTATAGCACTTCGGAAGATCAACATCTCAATCATATAACTCAGGTCTGTGAAGTTTTGAGGAAAGAACAGCTATTCGCCAATCCTGCCAAGTGCAAATTCCTCACCGATAGTGTGACCTTTCTCGGATTTATTATTTCAACTCAAGGGATATCTGTCGATCCTGAGAAAGTGCGAGCAATAAATGAGTGGCCAGAACCTAAGAATATTCGGGATGTTAGAAGTTTTCATGGATTGGCCACCTTCTATCGAAGGTTTATTCGAAATTTCAGCACCATCGTAGCCCCCATAACTGATTGTCTTAAGAAAGGGGAATTTCATTGGACGACTGCCGCTACTAGAGCGTTTGAGGATATTAAGAAAAGAATGGTAGAAGCTCCTGTCATGCGTCTCCCCGATTTTTCTAAAGTATTCGAAGTAACCTGTGACGCTTCCGGAATCGGAATAGGTGGAGTCTTATCACAAGAAGGTCATCCGGTAGCATACTTCAGCGAGAAACTCAATGACATTCGACAGAGATACTCTACCTATGATAAGGAGTTTTATGCAATCATTCAGTCCCTTAGATACTGGAGACACTATTTACTACCCCAGGAGTTTGTAATCTTTTCAGATCATGAGGCTTTGAGATACATCAACTCCCAAAAGAAGCTAAATGCCCGTCATGGTCGTTGGGTCGAGTTCTTACAGGAGTATTCGTATACTATCAGACATAAAGCCGGAACTGAGAATAAAGCGGCCGATGCTTTAAGCCGTAGGATGATGGTCACAAGACAAATGAGAACAGAAGTTGTCGGATTCGAACGCATAAAGGATGACTACCCCGAGTGTGCTGACTTTAAGGAAATATACGCGTTACTCATGGCGGGGGACAAACCTTCCGTAGATGATTTCTTGTTGGAAGATGGTTACCTATTCAAGTCTCAGAAGTTGTGTATTCCCAACACCTCTCTCCGTGAATTTCTTGTGTGGGAGCTACACGCAGGAGGTTTAGCTGGACATTTTGGACAAGCTAAGACTATCGCAGCCGTTGAATGTAGATTTTTCTGGCCCAGCCTTAAGCGCGATGCCATTAGGCTAGTCAAGCGTTGCCATACCTGCCAATTAGCTAAGCAGAGAAAACAAAACACTGGCCTCTACATGCCACTCCCTGTCCCCAACTGCCCTTGGCAAGACGTTAGTATGGATTTTGTCCTAGGTTTACCAAAAACCTTTAAGAAGCACGATTCCATCTGTGTCGTAGTAGATCGTTTCTCTAAAATGGCCCATTTTCTCCCTTGTGCCAAAACTTTTGACGCCTCTAGGATTGCCAAGCTTTACTTTAATGAGATTGTCCGACTCCATGGACTCCCTAAGACAATTGTGTCGGATCGAGATGTAAAATTTACAAGCTATTTCTGGAAGACTTTATGGATTAAGATGGGCACCAAGTTGAAGTTCTCCACCGCCTTTCACCCCCAAACGGACGGCCAAACGGAAGTAGTTAATAGGAGCCTTGGGAACCTTCTAAGGACTTTAGTGGGAGACAACATTAGGGATTGGGATTCCAAACTACCCATTGCCGAATTTGCCTACAATAATTCTGTCAATCGAACCACCGGTATGAGTCCTGCTGAGATTGTTTATGGGTACCAACCTAGGCAGCCAATCGACTTAATTCCCATGAGTCCTAGGCTTAGAGTGTCAGAGTCTGCATCTGCATTTGCATCGCATATCCAGGATTTGCATCAAGAAATTAATAAAAGAATCGTGCAAAGTAATGAGAAGTACAAACTTAATGCTGACCTTAAGAGACGCTTCAAGGAGTTCGAAGTTGGAGACTATGTCATGGTTCGGATTCGTCCGGAACGGTTCCCTCCAGGGGCCGTTAAGAAACTTCATGCTAAGAGCGCAGGTCCCTTTAAAATAACTTCAAAAATAAACAGTAATGCCTATGTCTTGGACCTTCCCGAAGGTTTCAACATGAATCCCACGTTTAACATAGAGGATCTAGTAGCCTTTGATGGACCTGATTTTAACCCTGAAAATCCACTACATTTTGAGCCTTGTGAGTCCATACCTTGTGAGATCCCCAGCCTGCCCCCACTCCCCAAAATTCCCCCATTACCTAATGCGGAGAAGATTGAAACCATACTCAGTGATGAGATCATTTCCACCAGGAACGGCGGTCGCCAAAGATACTTAGTGCGTTGGAGAGGAAAGCCGGAGACGGAGGACACGTGGCTGGATCGTGAGGAGATACAGAGACTAGACCCCGACCTGCTGGAGCTGTACGAGAGTTCTCAGGACCCTTACTCGACGGGGTCGAGCTTTCTCCCACCTGGGGAGAATGATGGGGACATCAGATTCCGACATGTGTACCATCGCCGGGGACGGCGATCGACGGCTTCGATTCAGAGCCTATATTTTTGATGCTTTAGTTTTCTTTTCATGATGTTATTTCTTGTTTTTCCATTTGTACCCCTATGAGGGATTTAGTGTTTATTGTAGCCCGATGGCATCTTTGTCTTTATGCATTTTATTTTATTGTAAAGCCTATATAAGAGGCTCTTGTCATTGTATTTGGGATTATTGATGATTAATGAAAATTTCCACATTTTGTTCTCTTTGTGAGTGCATGACAAGATCTCTTAGTGAGTTCTTCCTTGGGATCTCTTGGTGAGTTCTCTATCTTATTTTGTGTTATTCGTTTGCAATCCTTCTCAATTGAAGCTCCTCAAAATTCCCCCTCCCAAGCCCTAGCCGCCGGCTTCTCCACCTTGGATTTAGCCGCCGGCCACCTCCACTATTCCGGCCGACCACCGTCCACCCCACCTCCCCTTCCGGCCAACCTCCCTCCCCATCCCATGATGAATTGAAATTGAGAATTCAAATTTCGAATTCTTTCCAAATTTGGAATTCCAAATTAGGAAAGTTTGCATGATTGTCTCAATATCAATTTATTTTAATTTGGAGTTTTTAAGTATTTGTCCACATCATCACTTAAGTTTGGAAACTCCTCCCCTCTCTCTCCAATCCTCTCTCCCTCATTAGCCCATGCCGCCGGCCATCTCCCCCCTTTTATGGGAAATTCAATTAAGAGAAATTACTCCTCTTAATTCTTAATCGAATTTTGAATTAGGATTAATTTTTCCCTCCAAATTCACTAAAGCTGAAATCCTACTCAGCTTTTCTTCCAATTCCCCCTCCTAACCCTAGTAAAACCGCCGGCCCCCCTCCTCCTTGGCTCTCCCATTGATTGAGCCATTAATCCCCTCCTTAATTTGGGGATTTCAAATTTAATCCTCTAATTTTCCCCCCTAAATTCTCTAAACTGAAATCAAATTCAGATTTCTAAAAGTCTAAACCCTCTTTTCTTCCCCCCTTACCGCCGGCCTTCTCCTCCCTCTACATCCCGCCGGCCACCCCTCTCCCCCTTTGGAGATCTCTTGGCGACAACCCTTCTTGCTCTCCTCAAATCATGCATGGAGGTTCCGGAATGGAATTTCGGTTTTGAATACGACGACCACGGACGCGTAGACATTCTCCGATCTCCATATTTTGACGTCGGATTCGACTTCGACGATACCGTCGAGGATTATTTGGCTCGGATCGTACCCACCCTCATAGAGACCGTGGACGACCATTTTTCAGAATATACTTGGATTGTTGAAGGACGACGCACCACAACACCTCCACGACCCGCGCCCTCCTCTCCTCCTCTACGGATCTACGGCATCGCCTTCCTCGGAGTGGTTTCTTCACTAGCGTGGTTCTTCTTCTCCCAACAAGCTTAGAGATAGGTAAATGAGAGCGGCCTCAAGGTGAGCCATCGCTTTGTTAACCTTGGAATTCTCGTTGATCTAGTCATTCGCATTGCTTTATTGGAGTCGTTATTTTTTTGATCTTGTAAACTTAGTCGAATTATCTTGCCTAAGCGTGGTTAACTTCCAAGATCTCCTTTGATTTGTCAATTTCGCAAAGCTAGAGGATGTATGTTCATTATTTTACATAACTTCTATTAATTTCATAAGATTTGATTCCTGGATTCACATCAGGCCACCATCTTCGTGGCGTCGTTGAGTTTGCTAAAGACCTTCTCCCGCTAACCCGAATTGAGTGTGAGTGAGCAAGGTACTCATTGTGAAATTTCTAAATATTAATCGTGGGATTTTATTAATTTTCCGCATTTGCTTTGTTGTGAACTTTTGGAGAGTCATCATTAATTGTGCCTAAACACTAGCTTGAAACTGCTTACCATAACATTTCACCAATGGAAATTGCTTGAATCTTAATTTACGGAAAGCCTAATCTTACTTTAGTAAACTTTGTGATTCTTAATGAATTTCACGTGCAATTCTTGAATGTTTCACATCACAAAGAGGTTTAAATTTGTGGTGGGGTTGCAGGTTTTGATGTATTTCCAAGCTTAAAGTATATATGAAGTCATTCTCTGATTCTTGCATGTGTAATATAACGCCTTTGCTGCTTACAATCACAATATAGACACCTAAAACCTATCTTAATTTTCCAAATGCACATTCAAAAACTATACCATTTATAATCAGTTAAGAAGTTGCATTTACCATGAAAAAAAGGGCATGCAGGAGCATAGGAAGAAAATGATATCACATTGAAGCCAGACATTTCATGAAACCATACATAGTCCACTCACTATCACCAAACATTCATCAATAAAGATTAGGTAAAATAAATGCCACAGGAAAACATGACAAAAAGCTTTGATATGCACCTAGAGCCTTCAAGGCTAGATGTCATACATTTTGCATATTTTATTTGGTAAAGAAGGCCATACTGAAATAGACCAAAACAAAAGCATCTCTATATTTGTATAATCATATTTTAATCAATGCTAACATCAAGCATCTCTCGAGTAGTTTATACTTTTCTTTGGAGCTGATCAATGTTAGGTTCCTCCAAGTAAATATTTTTGCAGCTTAAATACATACAACAAGGAAGAGAGGTAATGTGAAGTTCTAATCTACATGGTGATGCAAATCTGAAAGCCTTTAATTATTGGAAACACAAATCTTGCGTGTTGATGTTGTTTTAATTCTCAATGTCTTTATCTTTTTATTCTCTTATCTTTTTTTTTTTTTTTTTGGTTTTGTTAATGTAACGTATCTATCACATTGGTGCCGCTGAGAAAGAGATGTGTTCTCTAGTATTTCGACTATCACTTGAGGCTTAATTTACAGCAAGTTGTATTAATTTAACTCTCCTTGCTTCTGATTTCCATTTTCAGCATGTCTCAATATTCTCCTTCGACATGTTATTTTTCAATTTCTGAATTTTTCTAAAATGAAGCTATTTTGATTGGTTGTTTTTTTGTTTGTGAATCTGCTAAGTGGCACTTTAGCATGTGCAGCTAATTTTTTAAACCATTTGCTTGCTATGTGATGGTGGGTTCCTTTTGCCAAAATATTTTCAAATTGGATTGATAATGTAAAATATTTCTTTAAACGTTACCATCAACTTGAATATGAAATGGTTGAAATTTTTAAATCAAAATTTGTGTGACATGTTCAAATATTTTCGTGAACGCTTGCAAGTTAAACAAAATCAAAAATGGACTTTAAATGAGACAAATTTAGGCTTCGTTTGGTACTGCTTTCTTCCTACTTCTTAAAATGGCTTTCTAGTTAAAAAGTTCAAATTTTTTACTAGAAAGCCGCTTTAAGAAGCAATAAAAAAGCTGTCCCAAACGAAGCCTTAAAGAACAATATATACCATTCAATGAATATAGAGACCAATTGAAAAAGCACTTTTAAGTGTTGTAAACAAAATAATTAGTTTTACATATCTGATAAAAAATCCATGATTCATCTCGAGATTCAACAATTATGTGTTTTATTAAAGATATTAGATAAGAGATTAAGAATGACTTAAAGCTACACTCTAGAAAAATCCCTAAATAGGCCTTCACTAGATCTTTGAAAATCAAGGCATGCTATGAACGACTTCTCAGTACTACCACACATGTACATAAAATTCCTAATGTAATGAGAAATCTTTTCCTTCTCTTTTAAAGCCCAACAAACACAAGAATAATGCACAATCAAATTTAATCTTATAAAAAAATTATAGTTCATGAATCATGAATATCTTTTGAAAATGAATCATAAGAAAATTTATTGTCACCTTTGGATTCTTTTAGTACCGTTGAATCTAAATTTGCACCTAAACTAGAACTTATTTATAAACTTGATCATATCTAAACTTGAAATCTAACAAAATCACCCCTACTATATCTAATAAGCTAATCAATCAATCAAATAAACTACTTCTTGAATAATCATCTTTGGAATTTTCATTATCTTAATCTCAACGTAAATCATCATGTAGGCCATCCTCATTTAAAATAATCACAGTACTAACACAACTGATCCTTACTCTTTTTAGTTAGGGGTAGATAAACACACCAAAGTTTATCAGCAGTTGCAGCTATTAAGGTCAGAATGGCATGATTGTCATCCATTCAAATGAATAATCTCCTCCCTCATTAGCCGCATCTCCAATATATATATATATATAAGAAGACCCAGAGCACCCCAACTCAACCTACAATTGGTTCTAAATTCCTCAAAGAATTGAGATTCAAAGTCACCCAGAGTAGATCAGAGTAGACAACTCTAAGGCTTTATATTTCTTCTGTGAATTGAATAGTTTGAACCACAGCAAGTCTCATGATCTACATCAGCTACCAAAACACCACAAGGAACATTTCAGCAATGCAAAAAGTTTAATATACAATGAGACTTACACAACTTCCACTATTAGATTCTACTTTAAATACTAGCCATAGCAGAATGCCTACCTAATTCATGGATGTATACAACCTTCCAATAATTACAAGAAGTAACAAAAAGGGGGGTCATTCGCATCCAAAGCAACAAGCTCAAAGACTAGTTCTACATTTGTTCGTGTTACACACTATGATTCCGGACAGAAAATTCAATAAATTAACATAAAGACGAAAGTCACCTTAAAGATCCATATTTTGTCCCAGAGCTGTTCACCATCATCGTCACCGTCATCGAAAGAGTCGACTTCTTCCTTGAAGTCGCCGTCCCGGATGCCGTCAGACCACCATCTACGCGAACCTCCTTGCCCAAAATCTCCACCCACTTCTCCGCTGCCTGATTCTTCTCGGAACCTGAACCGGCCGGCCCTGACAGACTCGGCGTTTGGGTCCAAGGAAGAGTCCCTGCGCCAGCAGCGACAAAGGAAGTAGCGAGCGTGAACTGGAAACGAAAGTGAAGAGAGAGGAGCAGCGGGAGTAGGGCTAGGGTTAGGCTTTGGGCTGAGAAGTAGAGTATGAGCCCACTGAGGAGGGAGTGAGAAGGAAGAGGAGAGAAGGATGCAGGGTATCATAGTATCATCATATCATTTCCCAGTCGAAAACTTGCTCGAAAGAAAAACCCAACGAAGATTGGAGGATAATGAAAAAGCCAGCCATAGATGGAATAAGATTAGGGGTGTGACACGACCCGACAGACACCAATTCAATTTAAAAATTTAGGGTTAGGATAAATTTGGATCCGAGTTGGATCCGTTTCGGGTTCAACAAATTGACCCGTTTTAAAAAAATCGGATCGAATTTGGGTTGGCCCAGAAATCCAAAATTGACCAGTTTTGAACCGAAAATTTGTTTTGATCCGAAAGTTGGAGGTTGACCTGTTTCTTGACCCAAAAACTAGCAATTTTTAGTCGGTCCCGGGTCGTGTTGGGTTGACCCGAACCTGAAGCGGGTTGCGTTCAAGTTCGAAAAATCGACCTGTTTGCAAAAACGGATTGGATTTGAGTTGACCCAAATGATGTTATGTCAGTTTCGGATTCGACCTGAAATTGACACCCCTTAATACGATATGGAGGACACAAATATGATTTAGAATAGTTTTCTTACTATTTTCTAAAATAATTGTTTTTATACAGAATTTTAAATTTAATATTTTTTTCTAAAAAAAACAATAAAGAGCTGTCACAGATAAAGCCCAAGTCTTAATTATAAACTTATTTGCTTTATTTACATGCATAAGTTTTAGTTTGTATATGTTCCTAAATAAAAGTTTTACGGACATATCACTCAACTATGAAATATTCTATTTATTTATATAACACCCAATATCTATTTAAGACCTCCTTAAAACAAGTTATTTCATTCTTCACCTCGGCGTTCATTCTTGCTCGAACTCTCTCTTGTGACCATAATTGGGACACTTTGAATCCCTCAAGGCAGTAGCTGCTGCTGCACACTGATGAGTGATACATCATCGCAAAATCATCTTGATCGGGCACGAATATCGAGGCAAAAACTAGTTAGAAATTTCAAAAAATAATTTCGGGAGCATATGAACTCCGATTTCAACGAGCTTATAGTCAAACTGAGCGTCTCGGAAATACGAACCCAACGACACCAAGATCAACCTAATCCGAGCCCAAATGAGTCCGGATCAAGTGTTCGAAGCGCTGTTGGAAGGTTCAAACCGCAATTTGAGTTACCAAACGGTCTCCAATTTTGATGAGCTTATACTCGAATCGAACAGCTCGACGAGACGAATCCAACGGGCCCAAGATCATCAAATTCCGACTTCATTAAGGCCTTCAAATATCCAACGAACGGTGCATGATCAAAGGATTCGATATCGGCCGTCCATTCAAACCACTCCCTGTTCGCCCTTGATCTCACGCCTATTTACGGGCTATGCCACTCCAGAAAAACTATAAATAGAGCCCTCATTCTACACCAAGGGGACTCAAGTGAAGAGAGAGAAGAAGAAGAGAAGGAGAAGGAGAAAGGGGAATAGGAGATTCCTCACCTCCTCGACCATCGCCGCCGGAGCTTTTCCTGCCGCCTGAAGACGCCGGAACTCTGCCGGATTTTCAGGAAACACAAGGAATTCGCAGGATTTTGTGAATTTCGTGGAAGAAACAAGTTGTATTTGGATTATCCCGACTTGTGGGACGAAATCCGCAATTTGTAATCTACGAAAACACTAGTGGAAATTTGCAACTAGGCGAGGCCCCGTGGTTTTTTTCCTTTTTGGATTTTCCACGTAAAAACTCTTGGTGTTCACTTCTTCTTTCTGTTTGTGTGTTAAACTTACGTGCAACGCTCGGACGCGAATTTAAAAACTCTACCGCCGCGTATTTTCTAACACGCAACAGTTTGACGCCGTCTGTGGGAACAACTATCCCACTACTTCGAGTACTGCTACGATGGTGAATAGGCGCAGCAGTCGTTTGGTTGGAGCTTCTCGCTCCAACTCTCGTCAGTCCAGAAACTCGTCTATTAACCATAGACGACCAATCTCAGTATCTTTGCACCCCGGGGGGCAAAATGCTGCCGGTGAAAGGACCTCAGGGCTTTCTTTGGAAGAAAGGATTCGGAAGATGGAAGAATCTCAGAACGAGATTCTTCAACTCTTACGAGACGATCGACAGCCGACGTTGGAAAAGATCCTTCGCCCTCGGGATCCACCAAGGGTTGAAGATGTTCAATTCAAGCAGCGTCAAGAAGAAATTCTCCTTCCTCCACCTAGGGACATCCTCAATCACAACAGGAAGATGAACTTGCCGATACAGCGAGTTCAACACATCCTCGCATTTTTTCGGAACTCCCAGAAGGCTCTCTCCAACCACACATTGCAGGACTCCCTCACAATGTCCTACGTCGCGAACTGCGAAATTTGGTACGGGAAGAGTTCCCCCGAGGAGATGTGAGGCATGCTCTCCGACAGAGGAATTTCCAAGAATCATCACCTCTAACGGAAGCCATTCTTCAGCACCCCATTCCGGTAGGATTCAAAGTGCCAAATGTTGAGTCCTACGACGGGACGATCGACCCATATGAGCATATCGACTACTACAGAACCATCATGCATATTCAACGAGCATCAGACGCGCTCCTCTGCCAGGTCTTTCCCGCCACCCTTAAAGGACAGGCCCGAACATGGTTCTACTCGCTTCCACCTGGAACGATCCTCTCTTTTGTCAAATTGGCAAAAGTATTCGTCGAACAATTTGTTGTCAATCGAAGAATTGCTAAGGATTCTTCCCACATCTCCGGGATTCGCCAAAAAGAGGGAGAATCGTTGAAGGAGTATTTTCAACGATTTTCCACTGAAGCACGACAGATTCCAGGAGTAGACCCTGAATTACTCAGAGGGGTCTTTCTTGGAGGTCTTCGTCCTGGCCCCTTCTATTCGGCCCTTATGCGAGACACCGTCCATTCGTACGCTGACTTGATCCATCGCGTAGAGGCACAAATCTCTGCGGATGAAGCTATAAATGCTCACAGGAAACAGTTTGAGCAAATCAGCGGGAAGCGCAAAGGTGCACCTGGGATGGATAATTTTTTCTCACAGCAGAAAAAACATGAGAAGAATAATCTACCTCATAGGTCTCTATCACCACGACGAGGACCTCGCCAAGAAAAGGAGTACACCCCACTCAATACATCCCAAGCAAATGTATTAATGGCCATCCGGGATCAGGAGAACGTGAAATGGCCACACCCTTTGAAGCCTAACGTCGGAAACCAGGAGCAATATTGCCACTTCCACCGTAGTCGTGGGCACACTACTGAAGCATGTTGGCAGCTCAAGGAAGAAGTTGAGAGACTGATCCGACAAGGATATCTCCGACAATTCATCAAGAATACACCAACCCGAGATAAAGTTGGTCCGACTGGGGGGCAGAATCAACAACAAAGACAACCATTGAATAATATTCAAATGGTTGGAGAGATTGAATGATCACACACTTCGTGTATTTGTATTAGCAATATTACTTGTCTTGTTATCGCTCTTATATCGAGTAGAGTGTTACTTTGATATCTCTAATGTCTTCTTCCAAGTTTAATGTTGTGATATTGTCACCATACGTAGATCTCGTGTGTTGAGTGCTTTGTAATTTGTAAGTCGTACTAGGGAACAATTATACTATCTTACTTAATGTAGTAATAGAATGTTCATATTATTGTGATATGATTTTTTCTCTTATGAAAGATAAGGAAAAACTCCTCAAACTCTTTCTCCGTGATTCGAGAAATACACAATCCATATTGTATCTCAATCACCGGACGATCAATCCCAGGGGGATTTGATCCTGACCTCATCCACACAGGTGAACGTCGTCGAAAGGCTCCGACATATAACCTCGGATAGGTCTTACATCCTTGGTGGATTCTCTCGACCTCTTCCACACAGGTTAATGTCGTTGAGCAGGGCTCCGACATACAACCTCGGATAGGTCTTACATCCTTGGTGGATTCTCCTGACCTCATCCACACAGGTTAACGTCGTCGAACAGGGCTCCGACAAATAACCTCGGATAGGTCTTACATCCTTGGTGGATTCTCTCAACCTCTTCCACACAGGTCAATATCATCGAACAAATGTTCTGACATACAACCTCGGATAGGGCCTCTACTCGTCGTCAGACTTCTGCTCGTCGACGACTCTTCGTCGGTCTTCTACCCGACGTTGAACTTCTACCCGACATCGGACTTCTGCTCGTCAGCGGACTCCTACTCGTCGTCGGACTTCTGCTCGTCAGCGGACTTCTACTCGTCGTCAGACTTCTACTCGTCGACGAATCTTCGTCGGTCTTCTACCCGGCGTTGAACTTCTACCCGACATCGGACTTCTGCTCGTCAGCGGACTCCTACTCGTCGTCGGACTTCTGCTCGTCAGCGGACTTCTACTCGTCGTCAGACTTCTGCTCGTCGACGACTCTTCGTCGGTCTTCTACCCGACGTTGAACTTCTACCCGACATCGGACTTCTGCTCGTCAGCGGACTCCTACTCGTCGTCGGACTTCTGCTCGTCAGCGTACTTCTACTCGTCGTCAGACTTCTACTCGTCGACGAATCTTCGTCGGTCTTCTACCCGGCGTTGAACTTCTACCCGACATCGGACTTCTGCTCGTCAGCGGACTCCTACTCGTCGTCGGACTTCTGCTCGTCAGCGGACTTCTACTCTTCGTCAGACTTCTGCTCGTCGACGACTCTTCGTCGGTCTTCTACCCGACGTTGAACTTCTACCCGACATCAGACTTCTGCTCGTCAGCGGACTCCTACTCGTCGTCGGACTTCTGCTCGTCAGCGGACTTCTACTAGTCGTCAGACTTCTGCTCGTCGACGAATCTTCGTCGGTCTTCTACACGGCGTTGAACTTCTACCTGACATCGGACTTCTATTCGTCAGCGGACTCCTACTCGTCGTCGGACTTCTGCTCGTCAGCGGACTTCTACTCGTCGTCAGACATCTGCTCGTCGACGACTCTTCGTCGGTCTTCTACCCGACGTTGAACTTCTACCCGCCATCGGACTTCTGCTCTTCAACGGACTCCTACCCGACGTCAGACTTCTGCTCGTCAGCAGGCTCCTATTCGTCGTCGGACTTCTGCTCGTCAGTGGACTCCTGCTCGTCGTCGGACTTCTGCTCGTCAGCGGACTCCTACTCATCGTCGGACTTCTGCTCGTCAGCGGACTCCTACTCGTCGTCGGACTTCTGCTCGTCAGCAGACTCCTACTCGTCGTCGGACTTCTGCTCATCGAAATTCGTTAGTCTTCTACCCGACGTTGAACTTCTACCCGACGTCGGACTTCTGCTCGTCAGCGGACTTCTACTCGTCGTCAGACTCTTGCTCGTTGACGAATTTTCGTCAGTCTTCTACCTGACACTGAACTTCTACCCGACATCGTACTTCTCCTTATTTTCGGACTTCTGCTCGTCAGCAGACTACTACGCGTCATCTACTTCTCGCAACGCACTCGAACTCTCCCCTTTGGCTCCACACTCGATCGTTGACTACTAACGGGCTTCAACTCGATCGTCCATCGCCAGCAAACCTCCGCTCAGATGGAAAAGAGATCCCGTAAGCTTCTGCACGCGAGGAGGGGCGCTAATTCGAGCAGGGAAAGTTTCCCGCTCGCAAGTAGCAGAAGCCTCAACCGCCAGTAAGCCGGAGGAGGAGGAAGAAATCCCGTAGGCTTCTGCGCGCGAGGAGGGGCGCTAAGTCGAGCAGGAAAGAATTCCAACTCGCAAATAGCGGAAGCCTCAACCGCCAGTAAGCCGGAGGGGGAGGAAGAAATCCCGTAGGTTTCTGCATGCGAGGAGGGGCGCTATTCGAGTAGAAAAAAACTCCAACTCGCAAATAACGGAAGCCTCAACCGTTAGTAAACCGGAGGGGGAGGAAGAAATCCCGTAGGTTTATACACGCGAGGAGGGGCGCTATTCGAGTAGGAAAAAATTCTAACTCGCAAATAACGGAAGCCTCAACCGTTAGTAAACCGGAGGGGGAGGAAGAAAACCCGTAGGTTTCTGCACGCGAGGAGGGGCACTATTCGAGTAGGAAAAAATTCCAACTCGCAAAAAGCGGAATCCTCAACCGTCAGTAAACCGGAGGGGGAGGAAGAAATCCCGTAGGTTTCTGCACGCGAGGAGGGGCGCTATTCGAGTAGGAAAAAATTCCAACTCGCAAAAAGCGGAAGCCTCAGCCGCCAGAGAACCGGAGGGAGAAAGAAAGAGGAGTTGCAAGTTTCCTAAGGGCCTAGGAGGCCTATTTATAGGTTTTTGAGAGAATGAAGGGAAGTTACAATCATTTTCAAATTTTTTCTATTTTTAGAAATTTTTCTGAATTTTTTCGGATTTTTTGAGATTTTTTGGGAATTTTTTGGACCCAAAAATAGCAAAAAAAACTCTTATTTTCGGCTGGTGGGACCCACCTAAGTCGGTGCACTGAACCGACCACGCGAAAAGACTCGACCAGCGCGGCAATCCGCGGACACAGCGCACGGATTGCGGCTGGCCGCACACTGCCAGCGGCCAGCAATTGCCGGCGGCACTCCACGCGCGGCAACCACGCGCGGCAGGCGCGGGGGCAGCTAGCCCGGGCGCGGGCGCGGGTGCGCCCCCCAGCGCGGTCGCGGGTGCGCCCTCCAGCGCAGGCGCGGTTCGAGCGCTGCCGCCGGCGAGCGGCAGCGGGCAACGGCCGGCCAGCCGGCCGGCCTGTCCGGCGGCCAAAGCATGTCCAACCCGTTTTTTCGCCCCGAAAAGTCCAAATTCGACGTTTTTGGGGTCCCCGGGACTGTTTTTCGACGTTCCGGACTCAATTTTGGCATTTTCGGAGCTGTTCGGGGCTTCTACAATCCAGATCAATCCTGGGTCACTCAGAAAAATTCTCCGAAATTTGTGACACATATTTTCGGACCTCTGAAGCTACAACGTCCGAAAATAGGGGTGCAACTGATACATCATCGCAAAATCATCTTGATCGGGCACGAATATCGAGGCAAAAACTAGTCAGAAACTTCAAAAAATAATTTCGGGAGCATATGAACTCCGATTTCAACGAGCTTATAGTCAAACTGAGCGTCTCGGAAATACGAACCCAACGACACCAAGATCAACCTAATCCGAGCCCAAATGAGTCCGGATCAAGTGTTCGAAGCGCTGTTGGAAGGTTCAAACCTCAATTTGAGTTACCAAACGGTCTCCGACGAGACGAATCCAACGGGCCCAAGATCATCAAATTCTGATTTCTTTAAGGCCTTCAAATATCCAACGAACGGTGCATTATCAAAGGATTCGATATCGGCCGTTTCCATTCAAACCACTCCCTGTTCGCCCTTGATCTCACGCCTATTTACGGGCTATGCCACTCCAGAAAAACTATAAATAGAGCCCTCATTCTACACCAAGGGGACTCAAGTGAAGAGAGAGAAGAAGAAGAGAAGGAGAAGGAGAAAGGGGAATAGGAGATTCCTCACCTCCTCGATCATCGTCGCCGGAGCTTTTCCTGCCGCCTGAAGACGCCGGAACTCTGCCGGATTTTCAGGAAACACAAGGAATTCGCAGGATTTTGTGAATTTCGTGGAAGAAACAAGTTCTATTTGGATTATCCCGACTTGTGGGACGAAATCCGCCATTTGTAATCTACGAAAACACTAGTGGAAATTTGCAACTGGGCGAGGCCCCGTGGTTTTTTCCCTTTTTGGGTTTTCCACGTAAAAACTCTTGGTGTTCACTCATTCTTTCTGTTTGTGTGTTAAACTTACGTGCAACGCTCGGACGCGAATTTAAAAACTCTACCGCCGCGTATTTTCTAACACGCAACAATGAGGATGAATGATTTATGATTTGATCTGTTACATTTATAGATTTTAATAGAATGCTATACTTTTTTATTTAAAAATTTCTAAAACAAAGTTGTTATTAAATTATTCAAATTGCTCTAAAATGTAATATGATTATTTTATTTCTTCCTTGACGATTAGTAAGATATAGACAGAAATAGAAAGAAAGCCGCCCCAAACGAAACCTTGTAGTCTGTCGTCGATCATTGTTATCAATAGCAATGGGGGATGAAGATTGCACAAAAGTATGGGGCCATGTAAATTAGGGGTTAGGAGCTTAGAGAAGAAATAAGACCCTACCTGCCTAATTAGTTCCTGAGTTATTTGCAGTCGATACTAATCAAAGCTACAAATTTATAATAAACTTGTAATGAGGCGTACCACCTGAAGATGTGAAAGAAGATGAACTATAATCATATGAAGTAATTCATTAGACTAATAAAATTCTCTCTTCTCCCTCTCCACACTCTTGGTCCTAAATTTGGTGTGGTTTGATCCATCAAGCTAGATCTGATTCCTACATATAACATGGAGTCTATACTTACCTTTAGTTCTTTGGTTTTAGGCAATAATCTTCTTCGCTGGTGGATCTTTTAGGGCATCTCCAACCGAAAATCCCATTTTTCACTCCAAAATACAGTGAAAGTAAAAAATGTCGTGATTCATCTCTAATCGAACTCCATTTTGTGTGCTTCTGCGAACGTAACCGTCTTTCTCTTCTTTCGCGTGTTTTTTCGACAAATCCGGTTGAGACAGAAATATCGCGAAGGTGAACAGTGCCACGCCAATATTGGGGTCGCACTGTTCACCCTCCACCGATTAGCGATCTTTTTGCCGTTCGAATGGAGCAAATCAGCTATGCCTTACAGTTGTTTGGAGTTCGGCTGGAGACGCCCTTAGGAAAAAAAAAAAAAAAAGCTGTTTAAAATCTCTGTCTTCTCTAAAATATATGAATCAAGATATGCTACTCTGAACTACTATCTCACATAGCAAAATATCAATATTATGGTCCAATTCTCCTAGAAAAAAAATAAACAAAATTGGCCTTTAAACTTGCATTTTCTTACACATCTACACTCTTCAAAGTAAATCCAACGGCCATAAACCAATTCGTAGAATTTTTGTCCCCAAAGAGCAAAATTCCTCTACTAATATAGAATCCTAAGCTAGCTGGGAAAGAATACAATACTCATTTTCCCCACCCTCAATCATGCATTTCTATCTTAATGATTCCCACGGAACTCCCATCATAATTGAAGAATAAATGTTGGGACAAAGAAAACAAAAGCAAAAGCAAACTCCCAATCTTGAGGACCCACAACTTATTATATTGTTTTCATGAAATAAGAAAAATAATGGATGACGACAATATCTCCAGCATCATGAAGTTCTGTAACTTTGATGTAGTTGAAAAAATATTACAATATTAACTCAACTCTAAAACCTCAGAAACATACTTACATCAGTAGAAGATCACTGAAACTTATAGTATTTATCAACAGCCACAAAAACTTCCCAGGTGCAACTGAGTCCCTTAGGGATAACAACAAGATCTCCAGCTCCAAACTCTACAATCTCTGATATTCCCTTTATGTGTGCTCTGACTTTCCCCTTAAGAAAGTAGCATATTTCTTCTGCATCAAACTTCAGATAGTATTTTCCTGGAGGGCAGCCCCATCTGAATACAGAAGTTAGTATGAAGAAACAATAAAGCTCAGATTCAGAAGGAAGAGGACCCTTACTTTGGCCATGATTTAGTTCGAAGCTCTGATAGGCGCGAAGGAGATGGGTTCCTTTCTACATGAATTGTGAGGAAGGAAGAATCATGGCTTGAGCCTGTTGCCATGGAGGAGAAGTTATCAAGTCTGTTTAAGCTTTGGATATTTGGATTCTTCTGGTTAATATAACAGAGATGCGATGAGGTGCTATGATGGATTTTCTCATATGATGCAAAGTAAAGATTCCATTTATATTTTGGAAAAAATGTCTGAAGTGCTCCTGTTGTATTTCTATGATAAGATAAAATTTAAATACAAGATAATTACCTGGCCCACTACATCTATAATTAATTTAGTATGCATCTACTATTTGAACTGGAGTTTTATTTATTTATTTGAAGTACAGAAGAAAATGCAAAAATATATATTGAATATTATTATATGGCAGCTCTATGAAAAAGGGGGTGAAAAAATTATGATTTTTTATTTATTTAAATTTTATCCAACTTAATTATAGACTAATTAAGATTAGAATATTGATCTCTTGCCTCACTTTTTTGTGTGAAGGAATGATCTTGGGAATTAGTGGGGCCACTGTTGACCTCGTTTTCATCACGATTTCCCCTCGAGTGTGTTTGACCGAGCCAATTGGGTCCCATCAAGCCCAATTTGAGTCAAATCAATGTCAATTTAGTTCAAGTATTGTTCCTTGCAATTCATTTAAGTCCAGGTCCTTTGTTAGTCGAAATTTTAACAGCCTCCCAGCCAGCGGCGGAGCTACCTTGGGGGCCTTGGGGGCACGTGCCCCCACTGACTTTTTATTTATGTCTTAAACTATTTCATTTCCCTAGTCATCTTGCTAGAGGAGGAGAAAAAAAGGAAGGACATGGGGAAAGTGAAGAAAGAGGAGGAATTTTCAGATGTTAAAATATAGAAATTTTTTGTTCTGTCAATTAAGGAAATTATTAGGCTCAAGATAGGCTAGTCATACTATGTTTCATATTTCAATTTCAGAATATTTATAACAAGATACGATAAAAAAAAAATTCTTGAGTTTAAAAAAATTTCACCGCATAACCTGTAGTATATCATTAAACTCTTTCTTCTGACTAATAAATATAGTTATTGCTGCAATTTTTTAGGTATCTTTTGGGTAAAAAAATAACTGCGGCTTTATTTTAGGCAAGCATTGAGAAAAAAAATTATGGATTATCATCCTAATGAGAGGGGATAATGTTCGGAGACATTATTTACCGAAAGGGCCGTGTCAACCGCGTGATCATGATTTGATATTGTCAATTGCTACAGCAACAGTTGAACGGGCATTTTCTGCAATGAACATTATAAAGAATCGTTTACGCAATCGTATGGGAGATTCTTGGATGAATGATTGTTTACTTACTTATATTGAAAAAGATATATTTAATAGTGTTGACAATGAATTGATTGTACAACGATTTCAAAAAATGAAGATTAGGCGAGAGAAATTATAGATGATAGATAAGAAGAATCTCAATATTTACTGTTCTCAATTGTAAGTTTATTTTAATTTTGCTTTTATCATATATTGTATCTTTCTTTTTTAATGAATCTAATGATTTTAAAAAAAAAATTTAAAACCGCCTATGCCGGTCCCAAGCCCGGATGAAAAAGGTTAAGGGTTTTTTTTTTTTTCACTTCAATGATTTGTGCCCCCACAAGAAAAAAATCCTGGCTCCGCCCCTGCTCCCAGCGTCTTCCTTATTTTGGGAAATTTTGAGGAGTTAGGCCTTACCACCACTTTAAGAAAACTGTGTATAGTAGATGTCGGGCGACACCGTGGTCTTGATTTGTAATCCCATAACGCTAATAAAAGCGTGTATGAGTCTTTGACGTACTTGTTTGAAAGATTTACAGTTTTCCCCACAGGCATAGAAACACGTACACGAATACTTAGGAGTGTCCCTGCCACGATAAGAAAAACGCATATAGGGCCTACCCGCTTTGCTGCAAGCGTCGCATCGGGTTCCCTCCCACCACGCTAGAAAAAAGTGTGTATAGATGATTTTCCAGTGCATCGCGAATGTCGAAAGCGAGATTTGAGGGTTTTAAGTTTAGAAGTGATGTATACCTTGTGCAGGACGACAATGTCAATGATGATGAGGTGGTGACAATGTTGAGGGCACGAGGATTGAGTCACAAAATCACCAATTTTTTTCTCTTTTTTATTTTGCTCTCTTTTTTTTAAAATCTCTCTCCTCTTTCTCTTTTTTTTTTCTTTTCCCTCTTCTTTTTTTTTTAATAATAATAATAATAATAAAAGTAAAGGTATAGAGAGAGCTTAGAGAAAATTTAGATCTCTCTCTCTCTCTCTTAAGGTGCTGTTGAAGATTGAGTTGGGAGGTGTTAAGTGGGTAAATCGGGTTGGGAAAGCTATTTGAATGAGGAGATTGGTGGGCTTTTAAAGTGGGCTGAGTTGGGTGGGGTTTGGGCTGAGGGATCAAACAGAGCTTTGAGGGATTGAACGGCTGTGAAGGTGAATTCGGACAGGGGCTAGCAGTCGGCTTGATACGGGTAGGCGTGAGTGTGGGAGATCGAAGCAAGAGGGATTTTAGACGGATCAGGTTCAACTGTGAGGGATTTCGGCTGCATGAATGGTGGTGTCGACTAGCTCAATCGGGTAGAGGAAGGTGGACGGTCCGGATTAGAGCTAGGTCATCGGTAGTGGATAAGGCCGGTCGGTTGGATCAGATAGAAGTACTGGAGTCGATGGGCAATGTAGAGGTCTTCGTCTGGAGGCATTCAAAAGGGGAAGGTCGGTGGTTTGAATCAGCTTGCAGACGGGATCGGGGTTGCTAGTAGCTTGAGAAACTGGTTGTGGAGGCGGATGAGGCTGGCTGTGAGACGAGATCGACACAGGGATAGAAGGCTTCGGCTATGCCGAAGAAGAAGGGTCGGTCACGGGTGAAGGGATTCGCGGCTTGTAACTTAGCCGAGCAAAAACAAGTTTCTTTTCTAAACAAAAATGAGAGATGACATACCCCCTTCAACCTTATTCAAAGTGACATCTCAGAATCCTAAAAAATAACTAACATCTTAGGGGCCTAATGATTTGTATCATTCATTGATGATTGCACTCGAGTCTCTTGGATCTTTTGTCTAAAAAAAATATGATGTTTGTCATATCCTCCCCATTTTTCACACCATGATCGAGAATCAATTCGGTGTAAAAATAAGGAGATTTCGTTCTAACAATATCAATAATTACTTTAACCAAATCATATCCTCCTACTTTTAAAAGGAATGTATCATTAATGAGTCTTCTTACATTCATAACCCAAAATAAAACAGAGTTGTGAAAAAAAAAAAAAAAACTTTGTCACCTTCTTGTTTCCACCCATGCACTTCTATTCCACCGCACTCAAATCCTACTGGGGGAAAGCCCTTCTAACTATCACATATCTCATAAACCGACTACCTTCAAAAACTTTAGGACTAAAAAACACAAATAAATATTATATCCACTTTTTACCCTTAATTTCGAACACATAACAACCTTATACCCAGAATCTTTGGGTGCACTGCCTATGTTCACGTTTACAGCCAAAATAGAGGAAAACTATATTCAAGAGCATTCAGATGTATCTTTGTTGGATATTCATCCATCCAGAGAGGTTACAAGTGTTAACACCCCCCCCCCCCCCCCCCAAACCAAGAAAACCCTGTTGACATTACTTTTAATCTATGTTGCGCTGATACACATATTTATGAAGGCGTGTTGTATCTAATACACTGATACACGGATATGCCTCCGATACGGCACTGATACGTGTCGGATACGGCTTTGCCATATCCAATTAAAATACTATTTAATTTCAAAAGAACACACATATCTGATACGCATGTCCATTGAAAAACAAAAAAAAAATCCAAAAAAATGACCCATCGTATTTACTTTCACGGCTGCGAGCAGGGTTCTCTCATTTCAGAGATGGATTTGAGTCTATTGATGATGTGAGAATATTAGAAATTGCTAATCTTTTAGTTGATGAGCCTAAATTAGAAGCTATGATGAAGATGATATAAAAGTTCAAAGACAACCCACTGAAGAAGCTAATCATATCATTCCTTTTATTGAATAGTTGAAACTTCATGTGCTAGGCAATTTATGTTTATGCTATTGTTGTTGTACTACACATTTAATGTTTACTTTTATTTTGATATATTATAAGCTACAAGGCTACAAATAATGTCACTTTTATTTTTTGTAATTTCAAATATTGTGCTTTTATTGCTTTCTTAATTTTTATGTATGATTTATAAATTATAATGTCGCGTCCGTATCGTACTCGTGTCCTATATTTTTAAGAATTGATGTGTCCGTATCCGTATCGTGTTGTATCCATGTCACTGTATCCGTATCGGTGCAACATAGCTTTTAATGAACAAAAAATTATATTTCACCAGACCTCATCTTCAGGAGGAGAATGACATTAAGGAAGAAGAAAAAAGTGAGCTTGTCTCTCTTGGCCTTCGAGCTCCACCTCAATACTAGTTAGAGGAGTTGTCAATAAATACGGATGGATGCCACCAATGCAAATAACTTGTCAAAAACATAAAAATAGAATTAACTATATTTGAGAACTTTTTTATTTATGAGATAAACCAAATGTGAGGTTCTAAATGGCAATTGGAATAAGGGCCCTAAATGGGAAGGGATAAATATGGTATGACATATCAATATTTAAAATTAAAAACAAATAAATAATTAATTATTGCATTATTATTTAGATATTTTTATTTAAAATTGAATTAAATTGAAATGAATAAATTTGAATGATTACAATTTAAAATAATAAAAATTCAATGGCAGAATCTTATTTGGGAAGAAAGTTTATAATCGTCATTAAAGATAAGATTTAATATAAATAATGTAATGCATTATGGATGCCTTGAAGGTAGTCTTGATGATCTGAATGCACTGGAAGCGAACACGGTGACGAAGAAGATCAAGATCCGATGGACTCTTCAAACCCTTCCTCCTCCTCCACCTCCTCCGGCAGCACCGGCATGTCCACCAGCATTCCTCCAAACCTAAAGTTTCTTGTATCCAATATCAAGAATCTTGCTCCTCACCCTCTCACACCCGAAAACTATCATATGTGGAGCGTCCAACTGCTCAAGCAATTCACGGCAAATGGATTCACCGGCCATCTCCTTGGCACCGTCCAAGGTCCTCCGGACACCAACTCCACCGACTACGCACAATGGCTCGTCATTGACAGCAACCTCCTCTCCGCACTCTTTTGTACGGTCTCTCAATCCATACTACCGTACATCATCACGTCCTCCATCGCCTATGAAGCCTGGACTGTTCTTGAACGGCGCCTTCAACCGACCAGTCGCTCCCGTGTGATCCAGCTCAAGAACGAGCTATATCGCACCCAAATGAAGGACCTCTCGGTACAACAATACCTCACCCGCATCAAGACTATAGTGGACAACATCTGTGCGTCCGGTTCCAAGATTGAATCGGAAGACGTCATGTTGCATATTCTCAACGGGCTCCCTTCGACGCACAATTCTTTCAAATCTAACATTCGCAACTCGCTGTTACCTATTGATCTTGACACCTTTTACGCCCTCCTCTGCAACGAAGAAATTCACCTATAGCAAGAAAACCTTCAAGAACAATCAAATATTACCACCCCCAACGCTCTTTATGCTGCCCCGCCCAACTCCTCTCGAAACCGCAATGGCAACAATCGACGCTTCAATAAACCCAAGACTCAGCCGCAATCTCAGCCCATTTCTGCCTTTCCACTCAAAACTCCTGCACCGCAATCAACGCCAAACCCACCTGCCAAATTTGTGGCAAACTTGGCCACATCGCGCTCAACTGCTGGCATCGCAGCAACCCCAAATATGCACCCACCGACACACGACAACCGCGGGCTCTCTTTGCAAATCCCACCGCCACCGTCAGCCAAGATTGTATTCTTGACTCTGGAGCATCCACACACCTCACATCGGACGCTAATCACCTATATTATCCAACGGCTTACCAAGGCGCGGACACGGTCTCGACAGCTAATGGTAACTCTCTTCCTATTAACAGTGTCGGTCAAGGCATTCTCCCCTTACCGGACACATCCCATAAGTTACAACTCAACAATCTTCTTCACGTACCCTCCCTCACCCACAACCTTCTTTCTGTCTCAAAACTTACATCAGATAACTTTGTTTCAATTTCATTCGATTCTAACGGCTTTGTCATCAAGGACTTGCGGGACCACCGTCCACTACTTCATGGCCAACTTCGGAACAGTCTCTACCATATTAGCATGGCTCCGGACAATAAGCACTCGGCACTCACGGCCTCCACCTCCTCTACGCACGTCTGGCACTCTCGTCTCGGCCATCCTAGCAAAGACACTCTCAATGTTCTTGCTCGGCAGTTCCCCGAAATCAACAATGTACCCAGCTCATTCTTTTGCAATTCTTGTAATCAGACCAAGAGCCACAAACTTGTTTTCAATAAAAGAATGTCCGTTACTAATGCCCTGTTTGAACTTATTCATACCGACGTCTGGGGTCCGACACCGTACCCCTCCCTGGACGGTCACCGATACTACATAATTTTTATTGACGACTATACTAGATTCTCTTGGTTGTATCTTCTCCACACTAAAAATGAAGCTATAAATTCTTTTAAAAATTTCTGCAGTCTCGCTAAGACTCAATATAATAAAACTCCCAAAATCCTCCGCTCCGACGGCGGCGGAGAATTTACTAGCCATGTGTTCCGTTCTGTTCCTACAAGACAACGACATTCTACATCACTTAACCTGTCTGCACACGCCAGAGCAAAATGACCTCGCCGAACGGAAACATCGCCATCTGCTGGACCTAACTCGTGCCCTTCTACACGAATCTGGGTTACCGCCCAAGTTCTGGACCTCGGCTCTCTCAACCGCTCACTACCTAATTAACATATTTTCATCCAAATCCATCTCCCACAAGATCCCTTACCAACTCCTTCATGGTCACCCGCCGATTTACACTCACCTTCGCATTTTCGGATGTCTGTGTTATCCTTGGCTGAAACCTTATTCCGCAGAAAAACTATCCCCGCGCTCTCATCCCTGTATCTTCATTGGCTACTCTCCGCAGCACAAAGGCTACCTCTGTCATAATACCACCACCGGACACACCCACATATCCAGACATGTCATATTTTATGAGCAACAATTCCCTCTTAAACTACCATCTACAACAGCTCCCACGGCACCATACTCAACCCACTCGCACACACCGCCTCTCCTCCTTACACCCTTCTCCGACATCTCTAAAACTTCAATCTCTATTACCCAGTCAAAACCCAATGTCACAACCAATCCTAACACTCACGCTCACATCGTCTCCAATATGGACACCCACCATCCCTCACCCGCAACTCCCGCATCCATCCAGTCCACACCTCACACCCACCCAATTGCCCCAGCTCACCCGATGCAAACTCGCCTCAAGTCCGGGATTATCAAACCCAAACCCGTGTTCAATCTGCTAGCTCAACTAACTTCGCCCGACACACCCAACACTTACATTCAAGCACTGAAATCAGAACACTGGCGGTCAGCTATGAAGGCCGAGTATGACGCTCTCCAACAATAATCTACGTGGACTCTCGTTCCCCCTCCTTCCGACAAACCCATACTAGGCTGCAAATGGACATACAAAATCAAAACTCTTCCCAATGGACAAGTTGACCGCTATAAAGCACGGCTCATCACCCTCGGCTACGATCAAAAATTAGGCATCAACTACAACGAGACCTTCAGCCCTGTCGCGAAGATGCCAACTATCTGGCTGCTGCTCAAGCTATCCCTCCACCGTCAATGGCCCGTATATCATCTTGACATTTCCAACACCTTCTTACACGGAGATCTGCCCGATGACATTTATATGAGACAATCACCTGACTTCACCGACCAAACCCAACCACACGCGGTCTGCAAACTCCACAAGTCCCTCTACGGACTGAAACAAGCTCCGTGGCAATGGTTTCAAAAACTCACAGGCTTTCTACAACAACAGGGCTTCAGGTTCAGTCGTTCTGATCCTTCTCTCCTTATTTTTCACAAAAACAACATTCATATCTATATAATAATCTATGTTGATGATTTCTTGGTGACAGGCAATGACGAGACCACTATCCGACTTCTCCTCAAACAACTGCGTTCTCAGTTCGCCCTCAAGCAGCTAGGCCACATTTCGCTTTTTCTTGAAATTCAGGTGACTCGATCCCCTCATGGTTACTTATTGTCTCAAGAACACTATGCTACTAAAATACTCAACGACGCAGGCTACAAGGATTGCAAAGCTACTCCAACTTCGGTCACGCCTACCACGAAACAGAAGGAACCCAATCTTCAACCATTTCCGGATCCGTCTCTATACCGTCGTCTTGCCGGGTCACTACAATATCTCTCCATCACAAGACCGGACATAGCCTTCGCAACGAACCGCATCTGTCAACACATGCAGTCCCCAACTGAACAAGACTACAAAGCTTTGAAATGTCTACTGCGATACATCAAGGGCACTCTATCATTCGGACTGCCAATCACAGCCGGGTCACTTGAACTACGGTCCTATTCCGATGCGAACTGGGCGTCCGATGCTAACGACCGGAAGTAAGTCTCGGGCTTCTGCACATTTCTAGGACTAAACATCATCTCTTGGACGGTCAAAAAGCAGGAAACGGTAGCTAAATCCTCTATCGAAGCTGAGTACAGGTCCCTCTCTGCTGTCGCTTCGGACGTGCTTTGGCTTCGTCAGCTCACAACCGAACTCGACCTTCCACAACCCTCCCCGACCACAATTCATTGCGACAACACCTCGGCAATGGCTATAGCCAAAAACCCAGTGTTTCACGCAAAAACGAAGCACTTCGAGATCGACTACCATTTTATTCGTCAGCAAATAAGCTCCGACAACATACAGCTGGCGCATATCTCCTCCAAAGACCAAATTGCGGACATCCTCACAAAGCCCTTTTCGATCACTCGCTTCCATGAACTATGCAACAAATTAACCATTCGGACACCGAATGCTTAATTTGAGGGAGGCTATTAGCACATACAGAACTATACTTATTAGTGCTTCTTGTATTTACATCTTTACCAAGGCTTTTGTCTATTTAAAGTCATCTATGTAACAGGCTTAGTTTAATGAAAGATTATTTTCTCTTTTCATTCTTGTCCCAGTTTCTCTCCTCCGCTCTGTTTCTACATTGCTCTCAAAATCCATGCCCCAAAAGTTTGTGATAACATTTTTGCTTAGGACTTCCTCTGCACGAAGCCTAATCTTTCTGTATGCTAGATCCTCATCATTTTGAAGATCGGCCAGGGAGACCTCAAACACTCTATGCTTAAGACCTTCAGAAGCAATCTTGGTTCCATGCGTCCTCGACACGACAGTCTTCCCGATATTCCTCACCGAAAAGATCGATGGAGCCTTGATGTCATACCAATCCTTCTTCGAGAAGGGATCCACTGTCTTCTTCTTGCCTCCCTTCTTCCCCTTGGAGATCCTCTTGTTCTTCCCGACCACCATATCTACTTTCTTTTACCTCCTGCAGCAATTATGGTTTCAAGGGAAGTTCGGAAGAGTAGCAGAGGAATCAATTTTATCATTGTTTTGTTGGTTGTATGCATTTTTTTCTTACATGCAAGGCTATGATAATTGATTTAGTGTTGAATTTTAAAATAAATTAATATAATTTCTCCACTACAATTTTAATGTAAATATCTGATTTTTCATTAATGTAATTAATAACTATAATTATTTATAATAATGAAATTTTTTTTACAATGAAAATATAATTAATACTTTTTTTTTTTTTTTTTGTTAAAATTTTATGCAAACATGAAGAGCTTTCAACAATATATATATTTTTTTAAACTCTAATAACTCTTAACTCTAAGAGAATTCAAAAGTAGAACAGAAGGGGTACCAAAATATAAATATATAAGTAGCCAAGTAGATCTAGTTGAAAGCATGATGAAATTAAGGAGCAAAGTGGCACACCTAGAGATTCTAGAGGAACATTTTAGTCCCACCATTTGAAAGTAACGTCAAATCTTTTTTAGAAAAAAAAAAAAAAAAAACTAGCAAGTGACAAAAAGCAAACAGATTCTCTCTTTGGCTAATTGGTCATGGAATTGCTTCAGAGGGTTTCACTTCTTCTCTTCCTTCTCAGCCTCTGCAGCCTTCTTCAATCTGGCACCAACCTGCCTAGCATTCATTCTCTCAACACGAAGTTTTCCATAAGCCTTGAAAGCCTTCATCTCATCTGTGACTTTCACCATCTCAACTGAAGGCTTGTTAAGCACAAAAGGCATATAGTCACCCTTCACCTGGGTGGCCGTAGCAAGCTCTTCGGGAGTGGAATCACCAGCCTTAAATTTCCTTGCACGTCTTGGGAAAATGACTAGCTTAGCTTTGTATGTCTTCAGCCTTTGCACATTGGCCTGGAGACCTTCCAAGGAGTGGTTCTTCCTACGGTGATCAACTGCAATGCCAATTGTGGGTGCAAGCTTCTTGGGAATTCCTGCAGCCTTGAGTTCCTCCAGAGTAAAGCCTCTACCAGCTCTGGGTTTCATATTGTACTTCAGTGTCTGGCAACGAACAACTGGGCGGAGGGGACCAGATGTTGGGCGTGGGAAGATTTTCAAAGCCTTCTTCTGTCTGACAACACGTCTTCTGGTCTTTCGTGCAGGCTGGTTGAACCAGGTCCTCACATAGTTTTGCCAATGCTTTTTGAAGTGACCATTTGGCACTACATTATTGTGCTTCACCATGATTATACGGTATGCCGACGCCGCATTAGCTTTCTAACTCCAACTTCCGGCGCCCGAGATGCTGCGGCTCTAGGAGCTTTCAACAAGATATGCTGTCATTTGAATAGTTTCTTAATAATACATTTTAAATTATATAAGAGGAATAAGAAAAATAAATTAAGACCAACTCACTGAAATTTTGTGCACTTGCATGAGGAAGAAATGTGAAGTACTAAACTAAGGCTTCAATTCGTTTGAGACGATTTTTTTACTGCATCTTAAAACATCTTTCTAGTATAAATTTGTGAGGTTCAGTGTTGCTGGATTTGCCAAGACATAGAGGACCGTTGTGAGCGATGGTGGGAAGAAGATCGGGAATAGGTGCAACGTTTAGCTAGAAGGAGAAGAACGAGAGAGGTTATGCGTTTAGAGGAAAAATGTGGCATGGGTTCTTTTTTTAAGGGCCAAGAGGGTAACTGTTCAGCTACTAATTAGAGGAGTTGTCAATAAATACGGATGGATGCCACCAATGCAAATAACTTGTCAAAAACATAAAAAAAGAATTAACTATATTTGAGAACCTTTTTTATTTATGAGATAAACCAAATGTGAGGTTCTAAATGGCAATTGGAATAAGGGCCCTAAATGGAAAGGGATAAATATGGTATGACATATCAATATTTAAAATTTTAATTTAAAATTGAAAAACAAATTAATTATTGCATTATTATTTAGATATTTTTATTTAAAATTGAATTAAATTGTAAAGAATAAATTTGAATGTTTGTGATTTAAAGTACTAAGAATTAAATGCAGAATTTTATTTGGGAAGAAAATTTATAATCGTCACTATAGATAAGATTTAATATAGATAATGTAATGCATTATGGATGCCTTGAAGGTAGTCTTGATGATCCGAATGCATGGGAAGCGATCACGGTGACGAAGAAGCCATCTTACATTCTAAATGATCTGAATGATCGGAATGCATAGTTTTTTATCCTGGATGGATATTTCTCAAAGAACTAGAAAAGAAAAAAAAAAACTTAATTTGTCTAAACTGCTAACTCAAACAAATCATTCAAAATTAGACTTTTGAGCCATTCAACATTGGATTATTGATTTTTACCTCATTTTACTTCTCAACAAAAGTATATAGAAAGAAATGGGAATTGTATGAGTGCTAGGTTTCCATCTACCATGTTTTTGTCAATCTATTGCATCTTTTGGAAGCCCCTTAACTATCATATGTGAAAATAAATATATATTTTGTAAGTTAAATAATGATCAAATTGTCAATGCCCATTTTATAAAAAAATCTATTTGAACATTCCTTCATAATATTCTAAATAATCTAGTAAGTTATGGAGCTTAATTGTTATCCAACGAAGAAAATGTTCTACATACATTCAGTCATAAATAAGTCATATTTATAGAGAGATCACTATATTTTCAAGATATCTTAATTTTTTAATTAAAGTGGGCATCTTTTTTTTCGAATAAAACCCACATACGAGTACTTTAGGGATCAACAGCCCTCTAAAAATACAGCATTTAAAAGAAAACCTACGAGTCTTTGATCCGATCTATTACAAACAATCCACAATAAAGAAAGAATAAAAAGAAAAACAACACAAAAGAGACAGAAAAATGCCGCATAAGCAATCCAGTCAACACGAGATAATATATAAACGGAAGCAGCAACCCAAGCAAGCACTAATCCCACGAGAAACAAGCACTAGAACCTGAAAACAGCCTACAAAATGACCAAACAAACCTTGCAGGAAAAGGAAAAATAAACCAAAGGTGCCAAAGTGATCACCAAGATCATCATCAGAAGACATAAAAGAGAAGGCAACATGATGGAAAGACTACCGGCAACCCAACACACCAGACAAGAAATAAACAAAAAACCAAACTACATTGCCGAAGAGCCACCACCCAGACAACAACCAAAAGCAACACTAAGACAATGAGCATATGAGGAAGACCAACAACTAAATAGAAGAAACCAAATCATTTCCTTTTTTGCTTCCTCCTACGACGTTTTCCACCACCCATAACAAAAGCTTTTTCAACAATGAGGTTAACATTCAAATTATACATCTTTTGAACATCATCCCCTGGCCCCTTCAAGTCATCCCCAACACTCCTGCAGGGTGAATAAACATAATCGTTAAGCCAATTGTTTTGCTCCAAACAATTAGTTTCCATACTACCTACTAATTGTGCTTTCAAAACCTCACTAGAAATAAGCGAAACTGGGACATCAATAACCGGTTCCGACAATGGCACGGGAGATTCATTAGGAGTCTCAACAGAGGAGTCCACCACATCGCTAGACCCAATAGACACAACGCATGTAGGTAATGACATGTGACGGCCACCAAAAAGAACATCAATAGCATCACCGACTAAAGCAGGCAAGGTAATGGGGGTAGATATTTGGTTCATTATATAGTTATTCGCATCAAGGCCCTCATTAGTCAAAGGCACACCAACCTCAACAACATCATCAAGAGCAACAATCAAGGGATCAATGCTCACACCATCATGACCCGCAACATCCCCAATGCCAACAACATCAGAAGGATCAACATTCACAGCAGAGATAGTTCCATAACACAAGGCATCAATACCCATCACATTAGGAACATGAGAAGCAGAAACGTTCCAAGCTGAGATATTTTCACTACACACGACATCATTTTCCACCTCATTGGGAATAGGAGAAGAAACAAGCCTAGTAGTAATATCTAAATTATCCAAACCATCCATAACATTCCCAATAGAATTATCAATAACAAGAATAGAAGCATTAGCATGAGCACTTGGCACAATAGTGGAGGGAAGAGGATGACAATTACTAATTAATTGAGCAAGTGGGGATTTAAAATTTTTTTTATAACTTTTTGCTGTGTTGAAGACATTTTTTATTTTGATTATTTTCACTCAAGCATTTATATTATATTTTGTCTATTTTCGAACATGGCTTATGTTTAACTCAATTAACTTATATTGGCAACTAATTATTTTTAAATAAAATTTTGATCTTTTTGTAAATAATAATCTTAGCTTTTTATTAAACTTTTTTTATGAAAATGCTAATATTTGTACATAGATTTTTTATATTTATAAGTATGATGGTTTTTTTTATTCCACCATAATAAAAAATTACAAATGCATCAAAATGGATTTTTGGGTCGGGTTTAAGTCTAACCCAAAAGCAACCTGCTTTGAATCTATTTGGCCTAATTTTTACTTGTTTAACAAACATGTCAAAATCATGTACCCCAACCTAACCCATTGGCAACACATTTAACCCAACCACAACCTTCATTGGAGAACTAACTAGCTAGAGGAGAAAATCCTTCATTGGATCATCATGATAAATCCTATTCAATTTGTAAGCCTCCATGCATGTCTTCAACAGTAATTTGCATGTCTCCATTAAGTAAGAATCATGTAAGAGATCAAAAAATTGGTTATTTAAGACAGATCAAACAAAAGCTCAATATTATAATTAACCTCATCGCTCCACTTGGCAATGTATTTTCTTTTTCGTTCATCTTTCTCTTCCATCTTCCTTTGATTCTCATGTATAATTGGAAGCCAGTAACATAATATACAATTAGGATTATCAAATAAGCTCCTAGCTTGTTCATGTCTGATCATGTTCAACTCAATAATTAGCTCAAATTCAAATATATATATATATATATATATATATATATATATATATATATATATATATATATATATATATATATATATATACAAAAAATTAGATGTTTCCGCAGCAGTTTATAGCAGCGGTTTATAAACCACTGCTATAGATAATTATAAGCAGCAGTTTTAACCGCGGTTAGATTCATTACTAAAAATTGATAATTTTTGTGGCATATAATAGCAGCATTTTTAAAACCGCTACAAAAACTATTTAAAATTTATCAAATTTTAATATCCCGCGGCTCTTCTTTTCGTGTGGGAAATTATTTTGTTCAGACTCCGGACTCCCGTGCCCTAGCTACCCCGCAATCCTCCGATGCCCATTCCTCACTTCTCCTACCCCTTGGGCGATCTACTTAGCCCAACCCTAATTTCCCCATCTAACAAAACCCCCTCCCCTCTTAATCTCACCATCCACAAACTCCTCCTCCCCTATTCCTCTAACCCTCGAACCAAACTCCGCCGCTTTGTCGGAGAAAGCCATGATCTACCTCTATTAGAAGCCACTCCTCACCGCAGAAGTAAGAGCCGGGCGCCGCTGCTACCATTTCCTCGAAAGGAAACGCTGAGCTTGGTCCAGTGTCTTTCTTTTTCCGGTCCGGCGAGGTTTTCTGCATATTTCTATGTGATTTCCTTCTTGCTGTATCGGTCTCAATCAATGATTTGAAACTTGGTTTTCTGGATATTTTGTTTTTCTTCAATCGTAGAAGTTTCCTTTTCCTAGCTTTCAACAAATTTGAGGGTTTTGATGTTTAGTTTTTTGTTTATTCAGTTTGAATCGATTTTTGTTTAATTTAAAAAAAAATTAAAAACTTTAGTTGTCGATTAGAGATTATAGATACTGAAATTTTATGTAAGTTTCATATAAAATTTGTTCAAAATTAATATCAGGATGAATTCGGGTATATTTTGAAGATCCTGAAATATTGTCTCAATCAATGCTTGAAGGAAATTCCATTTCCTAGAGTTTACCTAAGCTACTTTTTGGTGCTATGCTAACTTAGTTTTTCTTTTGAGGCCTAGAACAAGATGACATTTCTGTAGATGACCAAAGTAGCTTGGAAGGTATATGTAAGGCAGCTTCGGATCCGATGTCGAACAATTATTTTTTAATATGTTCACAGTTCTCTTAATGTAGTTAATCACGTCTTTTTCTTACACAGTTATGGTCTACTACTATGCCGTTGTGGCCAAATTATTTTAATCAGTTAAGTGTTCCTCATTATTGCTACCGAGAACTGCATTTCTTTTTCGCTCTATATATGTTGAAGCATTCATTTGATATTGGTTGTGTATCTATTTGACATTGCTTATGTTTTTATTTTTTAAAAAATTGATTTTTTACATCCTACCCTTTAGCAGGGGAATTCTATTATTAGCTAAATCTCTAACTAATTCACTTTATATGACTATTAATAGCTTTATCTCTAACTTGAAATACAGCTTGAATTTTTATTGATTCCTTATTCTTTCTTCCTTTTTGGAATGTAGTTTTTTGGGTTCTTGGTGCTACACAATGTGCAATTGTTGATCGTGTATGTATTTTTTTTTTCCTTAAATTTATTAAAGAATATAGGTTGATCGTCATGTATGTGCTGATATTTATTTGTTATGCCATTCCTATTTTTCAGCATCAATCATAAGGCCACCACTGTCATGGAAGTTTTGATGGAAACTTTGAATGCCTTGGCTCCCGCCCTAAGGTACATGTATTAATGAATTTAGCATCTTATGAAATGCATTGTTGTTGTTGTTGTTGTATGAAATGCATAAAAAATACATAAAAGCATGTGATAAACTGCAAAGCTCAAAAATATTTCTTATATTTGCAAGCATATTGTTGCAAGCAAGCCATAATCTTTCAAGCTTCTTTTTTGATAAGTTGAGTAGCATTTGATCTGTTTCACTTATATTTCATCCACCATTTTTAGTAAATTCATTTTGAAAGGGATTTTTTTTCTTCAATCTCTGACCAAGAATTGTATGATGCAGGTGTCTGTTTACAACAATGATTTCAACTAACATAAAATTGCGTTAAGCTAGTAAAGAATGATGGCCTTATGGAGGAGACAAAGTTGTCATCCTTATCTAGAATTGTAGGTACTATAGCAAAATTCAATTGTTATCTTCAAGTCTTTATATTGCTAATCTATTCATCAATCATATACAACCGGAGCGTTATGATATCATATTCAATTGTTATTCTTCAAGTCTTTATATTACTGGTTGAATAGCCCGAACTTCATTAATTAAATCGCATTCTAACATTCATGTTGGATTGAGTGAATATTTTGCAAGATATGGGGTTTTGCAGTTTGGTTGAGTAATTTTGAAAAAGAAGTTTTACTGCGGCTTTGTTTGGGATGATTTTATATTTTTAACCTATACAGAATAATATAGGGCCTCTTAAGAATATGATCATCCATATTTGATGAGCTTACTATGTAAAACTGCTAGCATTTAGACAATTTAAACCTTCAAGTATTACTTCTTGATGCCTAATATTGATGAATATTGTCTTGTTACTCTGTTGCAGTCTAAAGGCATGGAGTTATGGTCGAAAGAGCAAGAGATTTGTTGAGAATCTTGACAATTATTATGTACAACAAAGGATCCAATGCCATCTTATATAAGTAGTCTATGATGAGTTTATTTTACTTTTTACTCTTTGGAGCAACTTTTTGCTAAAAGTTTGTGTAAATAGGCAAAGTGATGCATGCTTCATGTAGCTTAAATTGTACATATTCATTTTGAATTCAATCAGATACAGTTGTACAGTAATTGTTATAGAAATAGAAGTCATTTTAATATCATTTCAACTGTTTCAATCTTAAACTGAACTTTTTATTTACGAGTTGAATTGAACCGAACTAAATTTATAAATGTTAAACTGAAATTAAACCATTATACAAGTTTTTGCTCTCTCCCATTGTATCAATGTCTTATTGGAGAATGATATGTTGCTTATGTGTATATGGGATTGCACTGGACAATCATATTTTGTGTTTTTTTTTTTAAATCTGGACATTTGTGGCGGTTAATTGTCCAGATTTACAGGGGTTAAAACAGCCACAATACTAAAAATCTATTCATCTAGATTAAATTTGTGGTGGTTATAACCGCTGCAAATCTGGGCAATTGTGGCGGTTATAACCCTTCTAAATTTAGCATTTCATCACATCTACCCCGCCGGTCCTTAAACCGCTGCGGAATATCGTTGCAGCGCATTGCAATTACAGTGGGGGTGCAGCGGTTTTAAAACCGCTGCAAAGAAAATTGTGGCGGTTATAACCGTCGGGATAGGCCAAAAATTATGCTGCGATAGGCCTACTTTTTGGTAGTGTATATATATATATATATATATATATATATATATATATATATATATATATATATATATATATATATATATATATATATATAAGCTTTCAAGAAAAGGCTCATTTACAACCCTAAAATTCAACTCGAAATTAACATTAAATTTAGAGAGAGAAAACATTGATATGCTCACCTTCTTTAGAGACTCAACAAGAAGTTTTTGATCAAGAACTAGATATAGCGGGATTTCAGTTCCCCATGTAGCAAGCTCCTCTTCATGCTTCTCTAGTGTCTCTGCTAAATAGGCATTTGAACCAAAAAAATAAAAAAATGTTCTCTAAATTGCATATTTCATACTAGGTATCGAATTATTTTAAACTGAATGACAAAGCAATACATATAGAGCTTTTGCTTCTCTCTTAATCCCTAATAGAGTTAAATTTCTTAGAAGCTGAGCACATCAATAAGCATGCATGTTCAAACAATCATGAGCAGCAAACAACTAATAAAATCAAATGTTTATATATTTGCAAAATTTCTAATCATAGTACTGTTAACCTTGAATTTGTCAAAAATCCTAGGTCAAAAGGTTGACATGGTCAAACTGACCAGGCCAGGCCCCAAGTCCACCTCTCTTGCATTAGTGGGTCAAACTAAGTCTGCTGAGCCCATACCAGGCCCTTGGTCAACCTGTTTGACCAAGTCAACCTTGGTTCACCCAAATTGACTCGAATGCTTTCTCTTGACTTCAAATCAAATCCATTGCCTCCTAGGCTCAATCTCTTACTTCCCATAGGCTTCATGGGTCACACCAAAGTGGTTGAGCTCAGTCCCATGCTTTGGGTCAACCTAGTTGATTAGGTCAACCAAGGTTGACACATTAAAGCCATATTGAGTTCAAATTAAATTCAAATCAATCCAAGCTTCCTTGGGGCCTTTGGTCTATTTGGCTAGGTTAACCAGGTCGACCATTGACTTTGTCAACCTTAGCCCCCCCCCCCCCCCTTGTTCAAACTTGACATATTTAGGTCAAATTAATCCTATTTAATGCATTCAATCATTCTAAATCATGCCTTGAGCTAAACCCAGTGCAAATCTCTTCCCCTCATCCCTAATTAGCCCTAATTTTGATTCTAGCCGTCGATCTAATGCCATGAGCCTTTAAATAGAAGATTTAGGGTTCATGCAAAGGATCTTTTTTTTTTTTTTTAATTCTCTCTCCCTAAGCCACCCTAGCCCGAGAGCTTTGGTGGTTGAGCTCTTCTAACTCCTCCCCACGATCCCCAAGTCTAGCCCATCATTAAGACCTTTCCGACGGCAAGATCTTCGACGAACCGAGCCTAGGAAACTTCCAAGGCCGTTTGTGCTCAATCTAGACGTTGGGAGCTCAAGGATCCTTCTACAAATTTATTCGATAGTTATCATTATAATTAGTATTGAAATTCTAATTAAAATAACATTCTAATTTTGATATTCATAATTATAACTTTTTAGTATTAATTAAAATTAAAATTAATAAGTAAATCATTTATAAAACACAAATGTCATATGAGTTAGCTTCCTTAAATCTTGAATAGCATTGCTAAACAATCTCACAATATTTATCAAGATTTAGCATATTTCTTTCCAAATAATTTTTAAGATTTAGCATATTTCTAAATCCCAATGATGTTAAATCTAGAAAAATGTATGCATTGTAGAGGTTAATTCAATTAAACTTTCATGTGCTACTTAGTACTTATTTAAGGATTTAAAGTGTTAGCTAATAGAATATTTTAGTAATAATTATTGATAATTGATATCTAATCATATGTAACATGAAATGATAATTAACTTCATTATTTTATCTTTAATTTGATATCCCAAACTCCTTTGGATAAAGTATTAAAAATCAATTTTATCATTTTTTTTATTTTTTTAAACAAAAAAATTCTCCAACAATAAAGCTCATAAAGACAATCCAATGATTAACACTACTCATAATCATAGTTGGTACATTTCGAAAGTATGAGAAAATGTGAAAAAAAAAAAAAAATACAAAAAACTGCCTCTATTACATGCCAACAACACTGGCTATGAATAACAACTTTCGTCATTTAAATTTAAATACTTCATTACTAGGATAACAAACAAACGTAACACTTCAACATTAAGCTGCAACCACTTCGGCAACCCCTTCCATTGCGACATCTTTCCCAGGCCTATCGAGCTTAACACCAATATCTTCCTTGTAATCTTCATGAACCTCCATGAGTTTTCTAAGATCAAATTTTATAGCCTTGTGGATCTTCAACTTGCTGATAAATACATTCTGCAGGGGGTAGATGCTTGTTGTTGCCTTCTCAATCTCCTTACCTATGACCTCGAGAATGAATTTCTGCACCAATTCCTTTAGATCATGTACATGATGAAGCTTGATTCGACATGATTTCCCTCATTTTACGACGAATCTTTCTTATCTGACTACTATTAGCATAACAAGTACGTTTTACTTTATTTGGCCTTCTCTTGGTGAAGCAGATGCAGAACAATCGCAATGTGTAATTATCAGTAGTCTCCACATCAACATGAGCTTCAATTAATGTATGTCATTTGCGAACTAGAGACTTGAGCTTGTCGGTGGTGAAATCCATGCCCCAAAAGTTTGTGAGAACATTTTTGTCTTAGACATCCTCTGCACGAAGCCTCATCTTTCTGTATTCCTGGTCCTCATCATTCTGAAGATCGGCTAGGGAGACCTCAAACACTCTATGCTTAAGACCTTCAGAAGAAATCTTGGTTCCCTGCGTCCTCGACACAAGAGTCTTCCCGATATTCCTCATCAAAAAAGACCGACGGAGCCTTGATGTCATACCAATCCTTCTTCGAGAAGGGATCCGCTATCTTCCTCTTCCCTCCCTTCTTCCCCTTCAAGAGCCTCTTGTTCTTCCCTACCGCCATGTCTACTTTCTTCTGTCGCCTGCAGAAATTAGGGCTTTAAGTGAAGTTCCTAAGATTACCAAAGGAATCAATTTTATCATTTTTCCGTTGTTTGTATGCATTTTTTTCTTTCATGCAAGCCTTTGATAATTGATTTAATATTGAATTTTTAAATAAAATTATTATAATTTGACCGCTACACTTTTAATGTAAATATCTAATTTTTCATTAATGTAATTAATAACTCAAATTATTTATACTACTGAATTTAATATTTTTTTCACAATGATAATATAATTAATAAAAAAAATATTAATATGAAAAATGAAGGTGAACAATCGAACCTGAGGTAGGGTTATTCCCCGTAGACATGCATCTGCTTAAGAAGCAGTAAAAAAGTTGTCCCAAACAAAGCCTTAAGTCTGCGTGGACAAGCGCTTAGGCAAAACATAAGAGAGAAACTTGCAAGCTGTCCTCGTGACGAAACGCGACACCAGCTATACAAACTTGAGAAGTTACGACACTACGAACGCCTCGTGCTAGCGACGGTGGCTATTTGTATATCGATCTCGTTGAGCTCGATCTTGATAGCCGCCGCTTGCTATATCTGACAAAAACATATTCGTATGCCGGCGATGCTATCAGACCGGTCATTGAAGCACGAAAATTGAAATAAAGAATTTAGTTATTTGCCAACTATTTACAAGAATTGGAATGATATATATATATATATATATATATATATATATATATATATATATATATATATATATATATATATATATATATATATATGAAACAGGATTTGCTATTCTTCCTAGGAGTATATAATCATAGAAACAACCAACGTTGGTTAATGTGGAACTCCACCTCTAGTATTATTGCTTTTATAGTGTTAAGAGTTAGATAATACTCCATGTTTCTTTGACAAATTCGATGAGTCAGAAGCAGTTAGATGGCCACAGATCATACCTTCATACGTGACACATCGCACTAGAGGAGGACATGAGAACACATCTGCAATAGAATTAGTCATAATAAAATTTAGTTTTTAAATTAAAAAACCTAATTTTATATTCATATTCACTATTTTTTTTTCATAAGATACTTGTTTTTAATTTAATAGCATAATATATAATTAAATTTAAAATATTAAAATATTAATTTTAGCATAATCATAGAAATAATAAGTTTAGCAGCTTATATATAATTAAATTTAAAATATTTAAATATTAATTTTTTGTCAATTCATTATTAATAATATAATATAATTAATTAATAATATATTCCCTAATAAAATTTAAAATGATTTTTATAAAAATGATTGTGATAATATTATAAGAAAAGTATATATTTTTTAATGGTTATAAGTATCGTTAATATATTATATTTTATAAAATCAGATAAGATTTTTATTTTATTTATATATATTTTTTATGGCGCGAAACTCATATAGGGCCTAGCGTTAATAATAAAAAAATTTACAAGTTCTTAAAAAAAAATCATAAGAGCCAAAGATCTCTCTGTCTACTTACAAAATGAAATGTCACAAAATAATAACAGTTAGGTTGGCAAGAAGCCAAACCCAAAAGCATCCCCAAACTTAGATTAGCAAAGCATAAGAGAAACCATCAAATACACGAAAATGTCAACATCCAAGCATCCTGCGGAAAGGAAGCCAATTCGAAAGAGACCCACCAGCAGTCGAATGGCCCAGGAAGATCAGAAGAAAGCACAACATGCACAGGACAAGGAAAGATAGAAAATACCAATGCGGAGGAAACACAGTGGCAAAAAATAACTAGAACCACCAAAGAATAGTAAAAAATCAGAGCTATTGTTTCTCTCCAACCATAATATTAGAAAACTATCATAGGGACAATAATAGCAATGTGGTCAGCATGCCATTTGGAGCACTAGTGAGCCAAAAAAAGAATAGCAAATAATGATATTAGAAGCCAAATTAAAGCTCAAAGCATTCTCCAAATTAAAAGACCAAAACCTTGTTAGCAATATCCTATACAAGATAATATGATTAAGAGTTTCTACATAAGAATAATATTGGCATTTTAAAACAATGTTGTAGACCTTAGAGAACAATCACTCATCCATAGAAATGAAACCTTTTTTAAGCCGCCAAATTAAAATAGAGTACGAAAACTACAGGAAAACAACTCATTTCCGACAGAATTTTCGGCGGAAGTAAATTCGTCGCAAATTTCCGGCGGATTTTCCGGCGGAGTTCCTGCGGATTATTTCAACGAATTTCCGACATAATTTTTTACTGGTTTTCCTACGCATTTTTTCTGAAGGAATTTCCGGCGGATTTCCGACGGAAATTAAAAATTAAAAATTTTTATTTAAAAATATAACTTAAATTATTGAATTTAATAACTTAAATTATAATAAAATAAATTATAATTTAATTGTTTAATAACAAAAAATTAAATGATTTAAATTTAAACTTAAATTATAATAAAAATTTAAATAATTTATATAAATTAAGTTAAATTAACTGTGGTAATATTAATAAAAAAACGTTAAAATTACAATTAGACTGCTTTAATAATTAAACGGTAATAGGTCTTAAATGATAAAAAAACGGAAATATTTTAGTCAGATTTAATTTACGTCGGAAGTCCCTTTACGACGCGAGTGAAACCGGCAGAAATATTTCCGCCGGAAAATGGCATTTTTTCTGTAGTGGAAGCATGAAAATTCAGACTCCAAATTCTATGAAAAACTTTGATATTAGGAAAGCAATCTTGATACAATTTCAAACCTCTTTAGTGAAAAATTAGCCATCTTTAGACTTATTAAAGATCAATTTATTTGCCGTAGTCATCTCAAAAGATATGTTCATAATGTCATCAGCTACAATTTTAGGAACAAAATCAAGCAAACTATTGTAATTCCAATTATCATTGTCTAAAAATTCAAAAACTTTCAAATTCGAGATAAAATGAGAATAAAAATAAGAATCTAAGGAACCAAAAGCCATCCAATTGTCTTGCCCGGAAAAAAAAAAAGAATTACCATTTCTAGTACCCCAAAGCAAGAAAGATTCACCCAGCCACTTGATACTACACAATCTGTGCCAAACAAATGATTGATTGTTTTTGAAAAAACAACCAAATGAATGGTTGGAAATGAAATATTTCAGGTTTAGAAAGTTAGCCAAAAGGAGTTATTTTGTCCGAATTTCCACCAAAGTTTTATAGAGAAGCAAGTAACCATATAGGGCCGGTACAAGAATTCAGAGTTTTACAGAGAATCCTCTTAAAATAAGAAGAAGATATATTTTTATTATTAAATTTTTGGTCCATTTCAAAAGCTAATGTTGTGAAAGTAATTATTAAATTATTCTGAGGAAAATATTATTTTTTATTTTGCTGTAAAAGCTTCTAACATAAATCTTTTTTTAAAGTAATATCAAAATAGTGGATCAGTAAAATTTATATTATTTTGCTGTCACCATTATGTAAGAATCATGTAATAGTTCTAAAAATTGGTTATTCAAGACAGATCAAACACAAGCTTATCATCATAATTAACCTCATCGCTCCACTTGACATTGTATTTCCATTTTCTTTCATTTGTTTCTTCCATTTTCCTTTGATTCTTCTGTATAATTGGAAGCCAGTAACAATATATACAATTAGGATTATCAAATAAGATCCTCGTTCGTGTTTGATCATGCTCAACTCAGTAATTAGCTCAAATTCAACTTGATAAAATCTTAATTATATATATAAAGCTTTCAAGCAAAGGCTCGTTTACAACACTATAATACAACTAAAAAATAACATTAAATTTAGAGAGAAAAAGCATAGATATGCTCATCTTCTTTTGAGACTCAACAAGAAGTTTTTGATCAAGAACGAGATCTTGCGGGATTTCAGTTCCCAATGTAACAGGCTGCTTCTCTTCATGCCTCTATGGGGTCTATGCTAAATAGGCATTTAGACAAAAAATGTTCTTGAAGTTGCATAGCATGTGCAGTAGCTATTAGAAATCAATTGTTTACATCACTTAATTGTAGCCGCATTGGTGGTCCTTCCTCCAAGAACCCCATAAATCTCAAGGCAAGTGTTATCTCTACATCACGGCATTTTCATCGTCTTTGCCCTAAATTCTTGATTTCGTAAATCTGATTTTTTTTGCAGATTTCGTAAATTCGATCGAATCAGCGCGCAAAAGGGGAGAAATTTTGTGATGGTTGATTTTTAGGTCACATTTAACGGTTGGAGGTTAAATGGTTTTTTTTTTTTAATTTATTAATTAATGATTATTAATTATATTAATATATGATAAGTAAGATTTTATTAATCTAATTATAATTGATAAGAATAAAATATAATTAATAATATTCAATCATGTAAATTACATACATATAACCTAATTTTAACATTTAATATTTATCAAATATTTTAATCCTTAATTTACTAACTCTTGAATTTCATAGATTTATAGGATTTACGAGAGATGAAGCACTAGAAGATATTATTTTGTATCTTATGGGCTATTTGGATAGGGTTAGTATTTAACTCAAGTGGGTTTTAGTAAATCCTTTAAATTTGGATATACTAAATCCAAGGGCTGTCAATATTTGACACGCCATGAAAACCCGTCCCGAAAAATCTGGGTTGAAATCGGGTCGGGTTTGGGTTGACCCAACGGGTCGGGTTCGGGTAAACCCGCCGCATCCCGCGTGCCCGCGTCACGCGCACCCGCCACGTCCCGCCACCCGCGCGCCCGCGTTCTGCAACACCCGCGCGCTCGCTTCCCGGGCACCCGCCCGTGTCCAGCCCACCCGTCGCCCCAGCCAGCCCGCGTCCGTCTCCTTCCCGTGTCGGGTCGGGTTAACCCGGCAACCCGCCAGGTCGGGTCCGAATATTCGACTCGTTTAACTACCCAGGTTGGGTTAGGATCGTCTCGATTGAACCCGTGTCAGTTCCGTGTTCGACCCGAAAATATCCTCCAACAATAAAGCTCATAAAGACAATCCAAAATGTAAAATAAAGCTACAAAAAAAACTACCTCTGTTTTATGCCAACAATACTGGCTACAAATAACATATTTCGTCATTTAAATTTGAATACTTCATTACCAGGATAACAAACAAATGTAACACTTGAACACTAAGCTGCAACCACTTGGGCATCCCCTTCCATTGCGACATCTTCCCTATGCCTATCAAGCTTAACACCAATATCTTCTTTGTAATCTCCATGAACATCTATGAGTTTTCCGAGATCAAACTTTGGAGACTTGAGGATCTTCACCTTGCGGATAAATACATTCTGCAGGGGGTAGATGCTTGTTGTTTCCTTCTCAATCTCCTTACATATGACCTCCTGAATGAATTTCTGCACCAATTCCTTCATATCACATGATGAAGCTTGATTGGACATGATCTCCCTCACTTTACGATGAATCTATCTTATTTGACTACTCTGAGCATAGCAAGTACGCTTTACTTGATTTGGCCTTCTCTTGGTGAAGCCGATGAGGAAATCACAATGTGTAACTATAAGTAGTCTTCATGTCAACTTCAATTAATTTATGTCATTTGCGAACCAGAGACCTGAGCTTGTCAGTGGTGAAATCCATGCCCCAAAAGTTTGTGAGAACATTTTTGCATAAGACATCCTCTGCACGAAGCATAATCTTTCTGTATGCTTGATCCTCATCATTTTGAAGATCGGCCAGGGAGACCTCAAACACTCTATGCTTAAGACCTTCAGAAGCAATCTTGGTTCCATGCGTCCTCGACACGACAGTCTTCCCGATATTCCTCACCGAAAAGATCGATGGAGCCTTGATGTCATACCAATCCTTCTTCGAGAAGGGATCCACTGTCTTCTTCTTGCCTCCCTTCTTCCCCTTGGAGATCGACCACCATATCTACTTTCTTTTACCTCATGCAGCAATTATGGTTTCAAGGGAAGTTCGGAAGAGTAGCAGAGGAATCAATTTTATCATTGTTTTGTTGGTTGTATGCATTTTTTTTCTTACATGCAGGGCTATGATAATTGATTTAGAGTTGAATTTTAAAATAAATTAATATAATTTCTCCACTATGATTTTAATGTAAATATCTGATTTTTCATTAATGTAATTAATAACTATAATTATTTATAATAATGAAATTTTTTTTTAACAATGATAATATAATTAATATTTTTTTTTGTTAAAATTTTATGCAAACATGAAGAGCTTTCAACAATATATATATTTTTTTTAAACTCTAATAACTCTTAACTCTAAGAGAATTCAAAAGTAGAACAGAAGGGGTACCAAAATATAAATATATAAGCAGCCAAGTAGATCTAGTTGAAAGCATGATAAAATTAAGTAGCAAAGTGGCGCACCTAGAGATTCTAGAGGAACCGTTAGTCCCACCATTTGAAAGTAACGTCAAATCTTTTTTAGAAGAAAAAAAAAAAAAAAAACTAGCAAGTGACATTTTCTGCCTATGCAGCCTTCTTCAATCTGGCACCAACCTGCCTAGCATTCATTCTCTCAACACGAAGTTTTCCATAAGCCTTGAAAGCCTTCATCTCATCTGTGACTTTCACCATCTCAACTGAAGGCTTGTCAAGCACAAAAGGCATATAGTCACCCTTCACCTGGGTGGCCGTAGCAAGCTCTTCGGGAGTGGACCATTTGGCACTACCCAGAACATTTGGCACTACATTATTGTGCTTCACCATGATTATACGGTATGCCGGCGCCCGAGATGCTGCGGCTCTAGGAGCTTTCAACAAGCTAGATATGCTGTCATTTGAATAGTTTCTTAATAATACATTTTATTTTTTATTTTATTTTTTTTTTTTTTTTTTGCCACCACACGTTCATGTGGGATATAATAAAGCTAAAAAGGCTTCTAATTCTTTTGCAAATGAAAACTAGAATAAGTTAAGCCATAATGGGTATCAAGGGTTCTAATAAGAAAGTACAACACTCAAGAGAAAAATCAAGGGCAAAACATTCAACCCACATCAAAAAATTTTAAGATTCTAACTTCTTCTTCTTTGGCACTCTGTAAGCACCAACAACGCAAGCATGGTCACGTTCAAAAGGCTCAAGAGTAACCTGTTCAAAGGGCTTGAATTGATCCGCCTGCAGTTTCTTCACTTCCTGGGCGAACACTGCCTCAGCAGGCACTGTGGAGTCAATACAGTTCGCCTTGATTGAGATGACAAAATGGCCACCATTTTTGAGGAAAAAAGAAGCATTCAAGCCTAATATTCTTGCCTGATCCGGCTGAGCAACATCAGAGAAAATAACATCCACCATTCCAACTAACATGCGATATTTAGTAGGATGTCTGGCATCCTCAATTATTGGAATGACATTGGTGCGCTTCTTTGCCATGTTTACCAGGTCCCTACCACTCCTATTTGAAAATTCAACAGCATAGACCATACCAGTCGGCCCAACAATATCAGAAACATGTGATACTGTAGTCCCTGATGCAGCCCCCAGATAAAGTACCCGAGAGCCAGGAGCAATCCAAATATTGTCAACACCACCAAGTATCGCTGCTGCCAGCTTTGACCTAAATGGATTCCAAACCCTATATTCCATCTTGGTTCCATCCTCATTCTGAACAGAAACACGCTTCTCGCCGTACACGGATTCACCGGAAACCATATTCTTTGTGCAGAGGGCGTCCTCTTTTCCCTTTGCGACGAAAACACCATCATGTCGATGGGGCTGCACCACGACCTTACTTCCGCCCTTCATCCCTCCACGGCCTCCTCTCCCCCTCATACCACCTCGGCCGGCTCCTCGTCCGCCACCGAAGCCACGGCCCCTGCCGCCACCTCTTCCTTCTCCTCTACCTCCACCGCCTCTTCCTCGGCCCCTACCGCCGCCGCCATCACTCCGGCCCCTGAATCCACCGCCTCTTGGAGGTCTCATGGCAGCCCCTCAAGCTCTGAAACAAAGGTTCGTTGCGGGGAAAATCAGGCTAATACATTTTAAATTATATAAGAGGAATAAGAAAAATAAATTAAGACCAACTCACTGAAATTTTGTGCACTTGCCTGAGGAAGAAATGTGAAGTACTAAACTAAGGCTTCAATTCGTTTGGGACGATTTTTTTACTGCATCTTAAAACATCTTTCTAGTATAAATTTGCGAGGTTCGGTGTTGCTGGATTTGCCAAGACATAGAGGACCGTTGTGAGCGATGGTGGGAAGAAGATCGGGAATAGGTGCAACGTTTAGCTAGAAGGAGAGAATGAGAGAGGTTATATGTTTAGAGGAAAATGTGGCATGGGTTCTTTTTTTAAGGGCCAAGAGGATAACTGTTCAGCTACTAATTAGAGGAGTTGTCAATAAATACGGCTGGATGCCACCAATGCAAATAACTTATCAAAAACATAAAAATAGAAATAATCATATTTGAAGATTTTTTTATTTATGAGGTAAACCAAATGTGAGGTTCTAAATGGCAATTGGAATAAGGGCCCTAAATGGAAAGGGATAAATATGGTATGACATATCAATATTTAAAATTTTAATTTAAAATTGAAAAACAAATTAATTATTGCATTATTATTTAGATATTTTTATTCAAAATTGAATTAAATTGTAAAGAATAAATTTGAATGTTTGTGATTTAAAGTACTAAGAATTAAATGCAGAATTTTATTTGGGAAGAAAATTTATAATCGTCACTATAGATAAGATTTAATATAGATAATGTAATGCATTATGGATGCCTTGAAGGTAGTCTTGATGATCCGAATGCATGGGAAGCGATCACGGTGACGAAGAAGACTAAAAAAATATATTAAGAAAAAAAAAGGTCCACAAGAATGGCCATTTCTTTTAAGTATTTTTTCATTCTATTAACTTTTGATCTGATTATGATTTTTACCTCATTTTACTTCTCAACAAAAGTATATAGAAAGAAATGGGGATGAGTGCTGTTTCCATCTATCATGTTTTTGTCAATCTATTTTTTTGGAAGCCCCTTCTATCATATGTGAAAATAATATATATTTTGTAAGTTAAATAATGGATGCCCATTTTATAAAAAAATCTATTTGAACATTCCTTCAAATATTCTAAATAATCTAGTAAGTTTGGAGCTTAATTGTTATCCAACGAAGAAAATGTTCTACAACTTGATAAGTCATATTTATAGAGAGATCACTATATTTTCAAGATATCAATTTTTTAATTAGTGGGCATCTTTTTTTTTTTCGAATAAAACCCACATACGAGTACTTTAGATCAACAGCCCTCTAAAATGTGGTCCGGGCCTCCGATTTGGACTCATTTGGGCTTGGGTTGGACCAATTTCGGTGTTGTTCGATTCGTCCCTTTAGATGTTCAATCTGATTGTAAGTTTGCTAAAAATTCCCCTTTGAATATGCCTCGAGATTCGTGCTCGATCAAGGCAATTTTTGGGACGTTCTAAAATCATTATGGATGCCTTGAAGGTAGTCTTGATGATCCGAAATGGGAAGCGATGTGACGAAGAAGCCATCTTACATTCTAAATGATCTCGGAATGCATAGTTTTACATATCAAAAACTGAATTTAAATTAAATAAACAAATTTTAGGTTATCATGATTTTATCTTGAATAAAAAAATATATTAAGAAAAAAAAAAGGTCCACAAGATAATGGCCAATTCTTTTAAGTATTTTTTCAATTCCAAATTAGACTTTTGAGCCATTCAACATTGGATTATTGACTTTTACCTCATTTTACTTCTCAACAAAAGCATATAGAAAGGAATGGCCGGCATTGTATGAGTGCTAGGATTCCATCTACCATGTTTTTGTCAATCTATTGCATCTTTTGGAAGCCCCTTAACTATCATATGTGAAAATAAATATATATTTTGTAAGTTAAATAATGATCAAATTGTCAATGCCCATTTTATAAAAAAATCTATTTGAACATTCCTTCAGAATATTCTAAATAATCTAGTAAGTTATGGAGCTTAATTGTTATCCAACGAAGAAAATGTTCTACATACATTCAGTCACAAATAAGTCATATTTATAGAGAGATCACTATATTTTCAAGATATCTTAATTTTTTAATTAAAGTGGGCATCTTTTTTTTTTCGAATAAAACCCACATACGAGTACTTTAGGGATCAACAGCCCTCTAAAATGTGGTCCGGGCCTCCGATTTGGACTCATTTGGGCTTTGGTTGGACCAATTTCGGTGTTGTTCGATTCGTCCCTTTGAGATGTTCAATCTGATTGTAAGTTTGCTGAAAAATTCCCCTTTGAATATGCCTCGAGATTCGTGCTCGATCAAGGCAATTTTTTGGGACGTATCAATAATGTAATGGATTATGGATGCCTTGAAGGTAGTCTTGATGATCCGAATGCATGGGAAGCGATCACGGTGACGAAGAAGCCATCTTACATTCTAAATGATCTGAATGATCGGAATGCATAGTTTTTTTATCCTGGATGGATATTTCTCAAAGAACTAGAAAAGAAAAAAAAAACTTAATTTGTCTAAACTGCTAACTCAAACAAATCATTCAAAATTAAACCTAAACTGCTAAATCAAACAAATCATTCAAAAATGCTATTTCTTGATAAAATAGATCACAAAATTATAAATAAAAAATAGTTTTTAATTAATTAATATTTTAAAAAATAAAAATTAATTTCTAAAATCACCAAAACAATTGTAATAATTAACTTCTTTACATATAAAAAACTGAATTTAAATTAAATAAACAAATTTTAGGTTTGAAAGGATCATGATGATTTTATCTTTTAAGTATTTTTTCTATTCCAAATTAGACTTTTGAGCCATTCAACATTGGATTATTGACTTTTACCTCATTTTACTTCTCAACAAAAGCATATAGAAAGGAATGGCCGGCATTGTATGAGTGCTAGGATTCCATCTACCATGTTTTTGTCAATCTATTGCATCTTTTGGAAGCCCCTTAACTATCATATGTGAAAATAAACATATCTTTTGTAAGTTAAATAATGATCAAATTGTCAATGCCCATTTTATAAAAAAAATCTATTTGAACATTCCTTCAGAATATTCTAAATAATCTAGTAAGTTATGGAGCTTAATTGTTATCCAACGAAGAGCCGCCACATAGCCGAAGAGCCACCACCTAGACAACCAACAGAACCAACACTAAGATAATGATCATATGAGGAAGACCAAAAACTAAAGAGAAGAAACCAAATCATTTCCTTTTTGGCATCGTCCCATGACGTTTGCCACCACCCATAACAAAAAAAAAAAAAAAAAATTCAACAATTAGGTTAACATTCAAATTATACATCTTTTGAACAGCATCCTCCGGCCCCTTTAAGTCATCCCCAACACTCTTGCAAAGTGAAGAAACATAATCGTTAAGCCAATCGTTTTGCTTCAAACAATTAGTTCTCATAGTACTCCCTAATTGTGCTTTCAAAACCTCACTAGAAATTAGCGAAACTGGGACATCAATAACTGATTCCGACAAAGGCACGGGAGATTCATCATGAGTCTCAATAGAAGAGTCCACCACATCCCTAGACCCAATAGACACAACGCGCCTATGCATGGGTAATGACATATGATAGCCATCAGAAAGAACATCAATAGCATCACCCACTTAAGCAGGCAAGGTAATGGGGGTAGATTTTAGGTTCATTCTATAGTTATTCACATCCATGCCCTCACTAGTCAAAGGCACACCAACCTCAACAACATCATCAAGAGTAGCAATCAAGGGATCAATGATCACACTACCATGACTCGCAACATCCCCAATACCAACAACATTAGAAGGATCAACATTCACAGCAGAGATAGTTCTATTACACAAACCATCAATACCCACCACATTAGGAACATGAGAAACAGAAACTTCCAAGCTGAGATATTTTCACTACACGCGACATCATTTTCCACCTAGCTCATTAGGAATAGGAGAAGAAACAAGCCTAATAGTAATATCTAAATTATCCAAATCATCCACAACATTCCCAATAGAACTATCAATAACAAGAATAGAAGCATTAGCATGAGCACTTGGCACAATAGTGGAGGGAAGAGGATGACAATTACTAATTAATTGAGCAAGTGGGGATTTAAAATTTTTTTTATAACTTTTTGCTGTGTTGAAGACATTTTTTATTTTGATTATTTTCACTCAAGCATTTATATTATATTTTGTCTATTTTCGAACATGGCTTATGTTTAACTCAATTAACTTATATTGGCAACTAATTATTTTTAAATAAAATTTTGATCTTTTTGTAAATAATAATCTTAGCTTTTTATTAAACTTTTTTTATGAAAATGCTAATATTTGTACATAGATTTTTTATATTTATAAGTATGATGGTTTTTTTTATTCCGCCATAATAAAAAATTACAAATGCATCAAAATGGATTTTTGGGTCGGGTTTAAGTCTAACCCAAAAGCAACCTGCTTTGAATCTATTTGGCCTAATTTTTACTTGTTTAACAAACATGTCAAAATCATGTACCCCAACCTAACCCATTGGCAACACATTTAACCCAACCACAACCTTCATTGGAGAAAATCCTTCATTGGAGAACTAACTAGCTAGAGGAGAAAATCCTTCATTGGATCATCATGATGAATCCTATTCAATTTGTAAGCCTCCATGCATGTCTTCAACAGTAACTTGCATGTCTCCATTAAGTAAGAATCATGTAAGAGATCAAAAAATTGGTTATTTAAGACAGATCAAACAAAAGCTCAATATTATAATTAACCTCATCGCTCCACTTGGCAATGTATTTTCTTTTTCGTTCATCTTTCTCTTCCATCTTCCTTTGATTCTCATGTATAATTGGAAGCCATTAACATAATATACAATTAGGATTATCAAACAAGCTCCTAGCTTGATCATGTCTGATCATGTTCAACTCAATAATTAGCTCAAATTCAAATATATATATATATATATATATATATATATATATATATATATATATATATATATATATATATATATATATATATATATATATATCACTACCAAAAATTAGATGTTTTCGCAGCAGTTTATAGCAGCGGTTTATAAACCACTGGTATAGATAGTTATAAGCAGCAGTTTTAACCGCGGTTAGATTCATTACTAAAAATTGATAATTTTTGTGGCATATAATAGCAGCATTTTTAAAACCGCTACAAAAACTATTTAAAATTTATCAAATTTTAATATCCCGCGGCTCTTCTTTTCGTGTGGGAAATTATTTTGTTCAGACTCCGGACTCCGTGCCCTAACTACCCCGCAATCCTCTGATGCCCATTCCTCACTTCTCCTACCCCTTGGGCGATCTACTTAGCCCAACCCTAATTTCCCCATCTAACAAAACCCCCTCCCCTCTTAATCTCACCATCCACAAACTCCTCCTCCCCTATTCCTCTAACCCTCGAACCAAACTCCGCCGCTTTGTTGGAGAAAGCCATGATCTACCTCCATTAGAAGCCACTCCTCACCGCAGAAGTAAGAGCCGGGCGCCGCTGCTACCATTTCCTCGAAAGGAAACGCTGAGCTTGGTCCAGTGTCTTCCTTCTTCCGGTCCGGCGAAGTTTTCTGCATATTTCTATGTGATTTCCTTCTTGCTGTATCGGTCTCAATGATTGATTTGAAACTTGGTTTTCTGCATATTTTGTTTTTTCTTCAATCGTAGAAGTTTCCTTTTCCTAGCTTTCAACAAATTTGAGGGTTTTGATGTTTAGTTTTTTGTTTATTCAGTTTGAATCGATTTTTGTTTAATTTAAAAAAAAAATTTAAAAACTTTAGTTGTCGATTAGAGATTATAGATACTGAAATTTTATTTAAGTTTCATATAAAATTTGTTCAAAATTAATATCAGGATGAATTCGGGTATATTTTGAAGATCCTGAAATATTGTCACAATCAATGCTTGAAGGAAATTCCATTTCCTAGAATTTACCTAAGCTACTTTTTGGTGCTATGCTAACTTAGTTTTTCTTTTGAGGCCTAGATCGAACAAGATGACATTTCTGTAGATGACCAAAGTAGCTTGGAAGGTATATGTATGGCAGCTTCGGATCCGATGATGTGGAACAATTATTTTTTAATATGTTCACAGTTCTCTTAATGTAGTTAATCACGTCTTTTTCTTACACAGTTATGGTCTACTACTATGCCGTTGTGGCCAAATTATTTTAATCAGTTAAGTGTTCCTCATTATTGCTACCGAGAACTGCATTTCTTTTTCGCTCTATATATGTTGAAGCATTCATTTGATATTGCTTGTGTATCTATTTGACATTGCTTATGTTTTTATTTTTAAAAAATTGATTTTTTACATTATATTTTTTATTAGTCCTACCCTTTAGCAGGGGAATTCTATTATTAGCTAAATCTCTAACTAATTCACTTTATATGACAATTAGTAGCTTTATCTCTAACTTGAAATACAGCTTGAATTTTTATTGATTCCTTATTCTTTCTTCCTTTTTGGAATGTAGTTTTTTGGGTTCTTGGTGCTACACAATGTGCAATTGTTGATCGTGTATGTATTTTTTTTTTCTTAAATTTATTAAAGAATATAGGTTGATCGTCATGTATGTGCTGATATTTATTTGTTATGCCATTCATATTTTTCAGCATCAATCATAAGGCCACCACTGTCATGGAAGTTTTGATGGAAACTTTGAATGCCTTGGCTCCCGCCCTAAGGTACATGTATTAATGAATTTAGCATCTTATGAAATGCATTGTTGTTGTTGTTGTATGAAATGCATAAAAAATATATAAAAGCATGTGATAAACTGCAAAGCTCAAAAATATTTCTTATATTTGCAAGCATATTGTTGCAAGCAAGCCATAATCTTTCAAGCTTCTTTTTTGATAAGTTGAGTAGCATTTGATCTGTTTCACTTATATTTCATCCACCATTTTTAGTAAATTCGTTTTGAAAGGGATTTTTTCTTCAATCTCTGACCAAGAATTGTATGATGCAGGTGTCTGTTTACAACAATGATTTCAACTAACATAAAATTGCGTTAAGCTAGTAAAGAATGATGGCCTTATGGAGGAGACAAAGTTGTCATCCTTATCTAGAATTGCAGGTACTATAGCAAAATTCAATTGTTATCTTCAAGTCTTTATATTGCTAATCTATTCATCAATCATATACAACCGGAGCGTTATGATATCATATTCAATTGTTATTCTTCAAGTCTTTATATTACTGGTTTAATAGCCCGAACTTCATTAATTAAATCGCATTCTAACATTCATGTTGGATTGAGTGAATATTGTGCAAGATATGGGGTTTTGCAGTTTGGTTGAGTAATTTTGAAAAAGAAGTTTTACTGCGGCTTTGTTTGGGATGATTTTATATTTTTAACCTATACAAGAAGTTTTTGATCAAGAACTAGATATTGCGGGATTTCAGTTCCCCATGTAGCAAGCTCCTCTTCATGCTTCTCTAGTGTCTCTGCTAAATAGGCATTTGAACCAAAAAAATAAAAAAATGTTCTCTAAATTGCATATTTCATACTAGGTATCGAATTATTTTAAACTGAATGACAAAGCAATACATATAGAGCTTTTGCTTCTCTCTTAATCCCTAATAGAGTTAAATTTCTTAGAAGCTGAGCACATCAATAAGCATGCATGTTCAAACAATCATGAGCAGCAAACAACTAATAAAATCAAATGTTTATATATTTGCAAAATTTCTAATCATAGTACTGTTAACCTTGAATTTGTCAAAAATCCTAGGTTTAAAGGTTGACATGGTCAAACTGACCAGGCCAGGCCCCAAGTCCACCTCTCTTGCATTAGTGGGTCAAACTAAGTCTGCTGAGCCCATACCAGGCCCTTGGTCAACCTGTTTGACCAAGTCAACCTTGGTTCACCCAAATTGACTCGAATGCTTTCTCTTGACTTCAAATCAAATCCATTGCCTCCTAGGCTCAATCTCTTACTTCCCATAGGCTTCATGGGTCACACCATAGTGGTTGAGCTCAGTCCCATGCTTTGGGTCAACCTAGTTGATTAGGTCAACCAAGGTTGACACATTAAAGCCATATTGAGTTCAAATTAAATTCAAATCAATCCAAGCTTCCTTGGGGCCTTTGGTCTATTTGGCTAGGTTGACCAGGTCGACCATTTACTTTGTCAAACTTAGCCCCCCCCCCCCCCCCCCCCCCCCCCCCCCCCCCCCCCTTGTTCAAATTTGACATATTTAGGTCAAATTAATCCTATTTAATGCATTCAATCATTCTAAATCATGCCTTGAGCTAAACCCAGTGCAAATCTCTTCCCCTCATCCCTAATTAGCCCTAATTTTGATTCTAGCCGTCGATCTAATGCCATGAGCCTTTAAATAGAAGATTTAGGGTTCATGCAAAGGATCTTTTTTTTTTTTTTTTTAATTCTCTCTCCCTAAGCCACCCTAGCCCGAGAGCTTTGGTGGTTGAGCTCTTCTAACTCCTCCCCACGATCCCCAAGTCTAGCCCATCATTAAGACCTTTCCGACGGCAAGATCTTCGACGAACCGAGCCTAGGAAACTTCCAAGGCCGTTTGTGCTCAATCTAGACGTTGGGAGCTCAAGGATCCTTCTACAAATTTATTCGATAGTTATCATTATAATTAGTATTGAAATTCTAATTAAAATAACATTCTAATTTTGATATTCATAATTATAACTTTTTAGTATTAATTAAAATTAAAATTTATAAGTAAATCATTTATAAAACACAAATGTCATATGAGTTAGCTTCCTTAAATCTTGAATAGCATTGCTAAACAATCTCACAATATTTATCAAGATTTAGCATATTTCTTTCCAAATAATTTTCAAGATTTAGCATATTTCTAAATCCCAATGATGTTAAATCTAGAAAAATGTATGCATTGTAGAGGTTAATTCAATTAAACTTTCATGTGCTACTTAGTACTTATTTAAGGATTTAAAGTGTTAGCTAATAGAATATTTTAGTAATAATTATTGATAATTGATATCTAATCATATGTAACATGAATTGATAATTAATATCTAATCATATTTTAATAATAATTCTATCTAGTTATTTGATAATTAATAATATCTAATCATAATTTAATAAAGATTGATATTTATTAATAATAATATCTAATCATATTTTAATAATACCTAACCATATTTTAATAAATATTGATAATTAATATCAAATCATATTTTAATATTAATTCTATGTAGTTATTTGTAACATGAAATGATATTTCTTCTATATTTGAAGTTAGTTTTACTGTATTAAAATTCTAGATTTATTATCGATATTCAAGTATTTACAAAATTAACTTTAACTTTTAATCTCCTTACCTATGACCTCGAGAATGAATTTCTGCACCAATTCCTTTAGATCTTGTACATGATGAAGCTTGATTCGACATGATTTCCCTCATTTTACGACGAATCTTTCTTATCTGACTACTATTAGCATAACAAGTACGTTTTACTTTATTTGGCCTTCTCTTGGTGAAGCAGATGCAGAACAATCGCAATGTGTAATTATCAGTAGTCTCCACATCAACATGAGCTTCAATTAATGTATGTCATTTGCGAACTAGAGACTTGAGCTTGTCGGTGGTGAAATCCATGCCCCAAAAGTTTGTGAGAACATTTTTGTCTTAGACATCCTCTGCACGAAGCCTCATCTTTCTGTATTCCTGATCCTCATCATTCTAAAGATCGGCTAGGGAGACCTCAAACACTCTATGCTTAAGACCTTCAGAAGAAATCTTGGTTCCCTGCGTCCACGACACAAGAGTCTTCCCGATATTCCTCATCAAAAAGACCGACGGAGCCTTGATGTCATACCTATCCTTCTTCGAGAAGGGATCCGCTATCTTCCTCTTCCCTCCCTTCTTCCCCTTCAAGAGCCTCTTGTTCTTCCCTACCGCCATGTCTATTTTCTTCTGTCGCCTGCAGAAATTAGGGCTTTAAGTGAAGTTCCTAAGATTACCAAAGGAATCAATTTTATCATTTTTCCGTTGTTTGTATGCATTTTTTTCTTTCATGCAAGCCTTTGATAATTGATTTAATATTGAATTTTTAAATAAAATTATTATAATTTGACCGCTACACTTTTAATGTAAATATCTAATTTTTCATTAATGTAATTAATAACTCAAATTATTTATACTACTGAATTTAATATTTTTTTCACAATGATAATATAATTAATAAAAAAAATATTAATATGAAAAATGAAGGTGAACAATCGAACCTGAGGTAGGGTTATTCCCCGTAGACACGCATCTGCTTAAGAAGCAGTAAAAAAGTTGTCCCAAACAAAGCCTTAAGTCTGCGTGGACAAGCGCTTAGGCAAAACATAAGAGAGAAACTTGCAAGCTGTCCTCGTGACGAAACGCGACACCAGCTATACAAACTTGAGAAGTTACGACACTACGAACGCCTCGTGCTAGCGACGGTGGCTATTTGTATATCGATCTCGTTGAGCTCGATCTTGATAGCCGCCGCTTGCTATATCTGACAAAAACATATTCGTATGCCGGCGATGCTATCAGACCGGTCATTGAAGCACGAAAATTGAAATAAAGAATTTAGTTATTTGCCAACTATTTACAAGAATTGGAATGATATATATATATATATATATATGAAACAGGATTTGCTATTCTTCCTAGGAGTATATAATCATAGAAACAACCAACGTTGGTTAATGTGGAACTCCACCTCTAGTATTATTGCTTTTATAGTGTTAAGAGTTAGATAATACTCCATGTTTCTTTGACAAATTCGATGAGTCAGAAGCAGTTAGATGGCCACAGATCATACCTTCATACGTGACACATCGCACTAGAGGAGGACATGAGAACACATCTGCAATAGAATTAGTCATAATAAAATTTAGTTTTTAAATTAAAAAACCTAATTTTATATTCATATTCACTATTTTTTTTTCATAAGATTCATGTTTTCAATTTAATAGCATAATATATAATTAAATTTAAAATATTAAAATATTAATTTTAGCATAATCATAGAAATAATAAGTTTAGCAGTTTATATATAATTAAATTTAAAATATTTAAATATTAATTTTTTGTCAATTCATTATTAATAATATAATATAATTAATTAATAATATATTCCCTAATAAAATTTAAAATGATTTTTATAAAAATGATTGTGATAATATTATAAGAAAAGTATATATTTTTTAATGGTTATAAGTATCATTAATATATTATATTTTATAAAATCAGATAAGATTTTTATTTTATTTATATATATTTTTTATGGCGCGAAACTCATATAGGGCCTAGCGTTAATAATAAAAAAAATTACAAGTTCTTAAAAAAAAAATCATAAGAGCCAAAGATCTCTCTGTCTACTTACAAAATGAAATGCCACAAAATAATAACAGTTAGGTTGGCAAGAAGCCAAACCCAAAAGCATCCCCAAACTTAGATTAGCAAAGCATAAGAGAAACCATCAAATACATGAAAATGTCAACATCCAAGCATCCTGCGGAAAGGAAGCCAATTCGAAAGAGACCCACCAGCAGTCGAATGGCCCAGGAAGATCAGAACAAAGCACAACATGCATAGGACAAGGAAAGATAGAAAATACCAATGCGGAGGAAACACAGTGGCAAAAAATAACTAGAACCACCAAAGAATAGTAAAAAATCAGAGCTATTGTTTCTCTCCAATCATAATATTAGAAAACTATCATAGGGACTATAATAGCAATGTGGTCAGCATGCCATTTGGAGCACTAGTGAGCCAAAAAAAGAATAGCAAATAATGATATTAGAAGCCAAATTAAAGCTCAAAGCATTCTCCAAATTAAAAGACCAAAACGTTGTTAGCAATATCCTATACAAGATAATATGATTAAGAGTTTCTACATAAGAATAATATTGGCATTTTAAAACAATGTTGTAGACCTTAGAGAACAATCACTCATCCATAGAAATGAAACCTTTTTTAAGCCGCCAAATTAAAATAGAGTATGAACACTACAGGAAAACAGCTCATTTCCGACAGAATTTTCGGCGGAAGTAAATTCGTCGCAAATTTCCGGCGGATTTTCCGGCAGAGTTCCTGCGGATTATTTCAACGAATTTCCGACATAATTTTCTACTGGTTTTCCTACGCATTTTTTCTGAAGGAATTTCCGGCAGATTTCAGACGGAAATTAAAAATTAAAAATTTTTATTTTAAAATATAACTTAAATTATAATAAAATAAATTATAATTTAATTGTTTAATAACAAAAAATTAAATGATTTAAATTTAAACTTAAATTATAATAAAAATTTAAAATAATTTATATTGTTAAATTAAGTTAATTAATTTAAAATTAAATTAACTACTTTAATAATTAAACGGTAATAGGTTAAATAAAAAAACGTTAGCAGATTTAGCAGTTTTTATTTACAATCTAGTTGGCAGATGCGGCTCGCGCGTGGGATAAATGGGCGGGGTTCGAATCCCACCGAAGGCGGGCAGGTCCGTTGTCACGCGGGCAGGCGGGGCAGGCATGTTGACCTCGTTTTTGTTCCAATTGCCATGGAGCGCGTTTGATTGAGTTGATCGAGCCTCGTTGGGCTTGATTCGATTCGAATCAACATTAATTTGAGTTTGATTTATTTTTATTTTTATTTTATTGAATTAATTTTGGTCGAGTCAAGGCGAGCTCGAGTTGACCCGGATCGAACCATACTTGACTCAATTTTGAACTTTATTTTAGTCCTTTGGGTCTAGCTAGATATTAATCAAGGTTTGATTGAATTTCCAAACCGATTTGAATCCCACCGTTGGATCAAGGAATTTGATCGGACGGCTCCGATCCACCCTCTCTCCCTTGGCGCCCTAATTGAGGCCAAAGCATCCTGCTCCCTCTCACTCTCGGTTCGGAACAGACAAGAGGAGGCGGCTGAAGCTCTCCTGCTCTTGGACACACCCGATCTCGATCTCCCCCGTCTCCCTCCAGTTCGCAGAAGACCAGAGCCCAAGCAGCCCCCTACCTCCCGCTCCTTTGTCTCCTGGAGATCGGAACTCCCTCCCCACTCCGGCTCTCTCTCGGATTTTCTCCCATTTTTGCAGAGCCCAGGCGAGTTCCTCCCCCTTCTTCCTCTCTCGATTCGCAGAGATCAAAAAGCCGAAACCCCTTCCTCTTCTTCCATTCGGATTTTTCGACTCCTCCCACCCTCTGGTTCGGAACCAGCAATCCCGAAAGCCATCCGACTTCCTCGCCAGAGCCGGACTCGACGCTGGACTCACCGAACCCGACAGCCCTCTCCCTCTTCCGGCTTCACACACCTGGACCGAACCCGACTACCCTCTCCGAACCAAGCTCGTCGTCCCGTCCGTCAGCAGCTTCGCCGATCCTGATGGCAACATCCCCGACCTCTTTCCTTGGACCGAACCCGTGAGGAACTCCTCATGTTCCCGTCTCTCTAGTTCGCGGTAGACCCGAAGGCCGAGCCTTCTCCTCCATCCCCTGTCTGATTCATGAGCCCCAGACAGAGCCGAAGCCGGAACTTACCCTTTGGCAGATTGGAGCCGTGAGCATCCCCTTTCATAGCAGGTATACCTCTTCCCCATCTCCTTTCTTCTTCTTCTTTCTCTTCTTCCTTTTCTTCTTTTCTTTTTCTTCTTCTCTTCTCCTTCCTCTACTTCTTCCCAGATTTTCATTCTCCTTTTCCTCTCTCTTTATTGCCTTATTCAGTTGGATGAATCTACTATTATGTGTGTTTGAGTTTCATGCTACACATATTATAATAGCTTGTGAGTTTCGAATTCTTCTTTTTGTTAAGATTTTTATGGATGCACTTTCTTTCCTCAAGAGATTGTTGTAGATTTATGCCATGGATGGCTCTATTATAAGAGGGATTTGGTTATTTGGGCTACTGTAGCGCTTCCCCCCTTTACTTGAACTGGCTTTCGTTTCTTTTGACTGATCTATCATTAATGGTTAACGTTAAACTATAGATAAGAATAGAGTATTTTGTTCTCAAGGTCTGAATGAATTTCTTTCTTAAGGCATGTGTAAGTTTTGTTCAAAATTAAGAGCTCTATTTGTTGATTTGGTAATTTTATGCCTCATGCAAATATCTGTGCAGTGCCTCATATTTGTTGTTGTTCATTTCAAAATTTTAATGAGTTTTGGGTAAATTATGGGAGGTTATGAAGAGCCCATGTTATCATTTATCAAAATGTGCATCTAGAGTAATTGATGAAATGCCTTAATAGAGTAGCATGATGGGATCTATGGTTTTGCTTGAGTCGAAATCTTATGTGGAGACCTCAAATATGAGTTTCGTGTCCTTTTCTTGTGTATGAACACATTGGCAGCTATACTACAATGATAATCATCATTACAATATGTGTATGTTTGGTTACCATTGCGAATCATGTGGAGAGAAATGATTTATATCTCACCAAGCGTATATGATCATATAGATATCTTAACTTGTATGCTATGCATTTCTAGCAAAATCCTGGTAGATTTCTCATGTATGGCTCTATAGACTATTTTGTTAATTGTTGTACATTCACAGATCTTGATGAAGCTATGTTGGAACATGATGTTGGACATGTATATACTTTGCATATAGATGAAAGCTTTGGGTATTTGGTGATGATTTGCATGTATACTTATGCCTCGTTTCATAAGATTATTTGATTGCTTGGTATGTCTTAATGAGACCGGAAATTTTCATTTGTTTTATGATTCATTTGCAAACTCGATTTGAATGACCGCCCTTGAGTTTTGAAAGTGGTTGTGAGCTTTATGTTGGGAAATCTCTTGTATTAGAAAATTTCAAAATTTGCTTTGTGATTGGAGAACTTTATGACATCGTGATGTATTATGAAATTTCATGAATTTAAAAAAAAAAAAAATAGTTTGTGAATCATTAACTTCTTTCAATATCCCATTAGAGACGAGCATCTAAATAAGTTCATCATATGTCCTGGACTGTTTCTTTGGATCTTATTCTATATAGGTTGTAACATGATTGGTATTTCTCTATATTTGTGAAGTTTTATTGACCCTAAGACCCTGTCCATGCTTGTTGATGTGAAGAGATATTTCTTAGTTATTGGAGAGGGCTTGATGAGTTACCATAAGACATAAATGCATTATTAGTTATAAATATTTAACAAAGTATGGCATATTTTTCGTATATTTGATACAAAAAAAAATGAACTTACAAGTCGGCATTAAAAGCCTCATTTGGACTCTTAATGACATGTAATGATGGAGTTGGGAATTCGTTGAGGAGCAACCATATGTTTCATAGATTCAAATTGATGGTATTTATGTTGTTGAAAGCATACTTAGTCACAAAGAGTTTGTAGGTTTCGAGATACCTTAATGCACGTTTTAAATCTAGATCCTTCTTTGTCTCCTTAAGCTTTATACAAAAATTATGTTGGCAATTATGTTGAAACATCTCTCAAATTCTGGAGAAATAAATTGGCATAAAACTATTCTTATTTGTGTTCCCTTCCAATGATATGACATTGACTTTGAACTTTTGATGAAGTGTTGTATAGTGGATATGTTAACAAGTTCATGAATTTGGGTTAAAGCTTGCTTGAAGTTTTTGATGGCATGTAGTGTGGGAATCAGAAGCTTGTTGGAAAGAAATTATGCATCTCATGTCTTGAATCAATATTGCATTGTGGCGTGTTATCTTCTCTTGAGTTTTGGGGGCAAAGTGATGGCATAAGAATTTCTTTATCTGCTTTAAATACATTTGATGTAAGTGCTGAGCTTGAAAAGCCTTGTGCTTGAGAATTTTACTCTTATCCGCCCACATACGGTATGAAATTAAGTTTGTGAGTTTGATTTAAAAGCTTCTTTGGGTTCTCGGGGGTGAATGACAAGAAATTTGGAAACTCTTTAGTAAGTTTTAAGAGTTGCTTCATATCGGAAACTCATTGGTGAACTTTGAGAGTTGTTGTAAAGTGGTTTATGGCGGAAAATCCTAAGGTTGGCTATGTGGTGAAATTTTCTTAGATTTGTCTCATATTGGAAAGCCTTGAAACTCACTTTTTGTTGGAAAATCTAATGATGGCTTGGGTTACCGTTTCAAACATGCTTTAAATTTCTTTTAACATGTAATAGTTTGGTTATGTTGGAAGGTGATACTTGGTGTGGTTGGAGCATTGTCTCTAACATTTGAAAAATCAGATTGACTCTAAACTCTCTTTTGGTAGCCATGTTTTGATAGAACTTTTGAGCTTTAATATTAAATAGATTTGTTGTCATGTGGATTGTTACAAAGAAGTATTGATTTTCACTCTTGCATTCTGTTTGATTTCATTTCGGTACTTGGTGGAGAGTTGAAAGTGTGTTGGATTTATGTTGAAAACTTGATGATTTGCTTTTGATTGGAAAAGACTTTGGTTCGCTTATGATTAAAAGATTTATGATTTGTTTTATATCGTAGAGATTTGTGATCTGTTTCGTGATAAAAAAATGTATAAATGGCTTTATGTTAAGGTTTCATTAGCATATTGAGAAATTTTGTGATTTTGTATTATGAATGTTTCATGACGGAAGGCTCCATAATGCCCTCTCGTCGAGGAATTTTTCACGAGTCCACCCCATTCCAAATAAATAAAGAAAAGCACTTGAATTATTTTTGTTTTGTGTTGGGAAGGTTTTAGTAGGTCGTTCATGTAGGGCTTTATGTGTAGTCTCATTGGAAAAGCTTTATAAGTCTTTTGGGGATTCATGGTCTTACGATTGGCTTTGGGTTGAAAGATTCTTTTGTGTCTTTGTTTGTTTGAAGTGAATGATCTTGTTTATGTGGGCAGTTATCTTTCTTTTTGCTTGCACTTGTTTTTATAGATGGTTTTAGATTAGTGAGTAGTAAGATCATGTATATGGGTTTTAAGTAAGAGGCCTATTTTGGGTTGCATTTTGGGGGTTTATTTCTTTTTGTCGATTGGAGCTTTATTTAGAGGGTAGTTAAGTTTGTTTCAGTTGAGTCTTATATCAAGTGCTTTGTTTGGATTGTGGGGACAGCAAAAGGCATTGTGAGTGCCTTCTTCCCTATTCGTATCATATCGAATTAGGGAAGAGGCTATTTTAGAGACATGTTTGGCTTCGAAGAAGCATGTCCAATAACAAAATGCCTACATTCCTTTTATTTGTAATTTTCATTCTCTCTCTTTCTACTGCTTTGTTATAGATTCTTAAGTTTAGCAATACATGTACGAGAGTCCTAAGGATTAGGAAATAACACCACTCTTAATCCTACAACTTTAGTGACATCTAAGGACAAAAATTAAGGATCGGGTCTTATAAAATATAGACTTAGGATGCATGCTCCTTATAGGATAGAGACATCAAACCTAAACTTAGCGACACGCTTTCTTAGGTTTAGTACCCTCTTAATCTATTAATAATCAACCAACAAATTAACCCTAATTCGATCTAAAATACACTAAAGTACTTAGCTTTTAATCAAATCCTAATTAACATAATGATTACTAAAATATAAACTTAAAGCATACATTTACTCTAAATCATTCTAATTCATTAATCAACTTCTAACCAACCCAAAATTTAAAAGATGTAGATTGAGTTAGGAAAGTGAACATAAACTAAAATTTATTAAGTTAAAATCTTCTAAAATCCAAAACCTACTAACTCACCTAAAATTCAAAAAATCATTAAGCTAATCTTTTAAAACAAATCAACAAACCTTTTAATACAATTATATCAACTCGGTTTTTAGGATGGACTACTCCGGGCTGCGGGGCTAAGTGTCCTAAGGAGGCCTGGTTCCTCGAGCCTGGTGTCACAACGCCACGAACCAGTTGATAGCAAACTTAATTAATCTAACCCTTTAATTAATAATAAACTGTCTAATTCATCTTTCTTTCTAATTTGTAACTATTGAATAATTCAATCAAGTCCTAAAATAAAATCTCTTAAATCAATCTTTTAGAATCAGTTAACAAACCCCTTAATACATAACAATCACTCCAAAGATGAAGTTTATTGGATGGACTACTCCGAGCTGCGGGGCTAAGTGTCCTAAGGAGGCCTGGTCCCTCGAGCATGGTGGCACAACGCCACGAATGAATTCGATGGAGTGACAAAACTTTAAACTTAATTGATTATTAATGATTTGAATCAAACATCAATCGATAATAAATCATCTAATATACCTTTCTTTTCTAATTTATAACCAACTAAAATAATTCAACAAAAATTGGTTGCCACTGGGTAACCCAGGCCTACGAGGCTATTAAGTTAGCCCCAAGGAGGGTGAAATAAACCTCACGGCCTCGGTGTGAAACAAAGGTGGTAATCAATCAAATACTAAAAATAAAATCTCTAAAATCAATCCTAAAAATACTAATATTTAAACTCAAATTAAAAATCTTTCTTTTGACCTCTAACAAACCAAATGCAAATAACTTGAACTAATAATCCTACATAGGACATACCCTAAATTACACAGCCTACACATACCTTAGACATGTTTGATTAGAACACGACTTTTAGCTCTAGGTCAGGCTTACATTTTCTCTTGTCATTCAATGCTTGTTATATATACATATTCTATAAATGCAATTATTAAATTTCCTGTTAGCTGTATTTAATTTTCTATTGGTTATATTTTTGTTAGTTACTTGCACTTCCTTTCTGAATGGTATCTACGCTCATATATATATTTCTCTGTTATCTTTTCTTGCGAGGTACATTGGAGCTCAATGATCGGGAGCTAAACGGGACTGCTTACTTATAAGCTTTTAAGTGGCAGCGCCACATGTAGTCAGGTATAATTTCTGCAACTTGTAAAGTAAATTTTTAGTTATATATCGAACTGCTTCACATCACACACTGCTTGTTAGTAGGTATTCTAGCATGTTTAGGTAGCCAGCCTTAGGTTAGTTCACTGACGAAGCTTTGGCCCTATAGGTCAAAGCTTGCCCCCTTCTGTGAGCCCTAGAGACCATTAGGGTCATTTAGGCCTGTAGAGTAGGCCACCTACTTGTGCCATTGGGCATCGTCGTTTTCCCACACGAAGTGGGCATCGCTAGGTTTTTGGCCTTCTGGTTTTGGGTATGATACCCCCCTTTTTTCTTTCTTTTTTTCTGTGAGCCTTAGAGATCATTAGGGTCATTTAGGCCTGTAGAGTAGGCCACCTATCTGTGCCAGTGGGCACTGTTTGAATGATTTTCTATGCGGGTACCTTGCCTGGAGGGTACCCTTAGGGTGTGTTTATTTATTTTTTCTGTACTCTGAATGTCATGCATGCATTTGTTTTTACACACATTACCTCACATTATGCTTCACTTACATACATGCATCACATCAATAGATTTAGGGATATTTCATATCTGTTTCATCCATCATACATGGCGCTAGGTACATTCTTTTGCATATTGTAGAGTCCCTGATTGAGATCTTTTAAACTACAAATTCTTGATTTTCTAGGATAGAGCCTTTCTATCTTGTATACATATAGGGCGATTGAGTGTGTTTAGGATGTTAGCTGGCAGCTCACTCTAGGCAAGCATAAGTCCAGGTTGTACACCCCTCAGTGTGTCTCATTTCATCTGTGTTTTGAGTCTGTCGTTTCTCTTAGGATAGTAATCTGGTCTTTGATCTTCTAAACTCAAAATTTTAATCATATCTTTATCCATTCAAAATTGTCTAATCATCATTAAGGGTAAATAGAAGAAACTCTTTGGAATAGAACTTAGGAACTTTTTATGTGCACCAAATTAAGAAGTGAATAATACACTGTCCTTAATCGAGAGTTTTCTTAGACCGAGGTCTAAGATGTAATTAACTACGGGGGCTTGCGCCCGTAGGAAATCGATCCCCACAATCAAATAAACCCTATTCGGTGCTGATGTATCGAATAGGAGAAATCTCGTGAACTTTTGGGTTATAGATATTATTATCCATCGAGGTTGGTAGGTGAAAGCCGCCATTTTCCATGGCTAATCGTATCTATAACTCCATCTGCTCTTCCATCGGCCTGCTTGTGTCGATTGTAAAGGCATACGACCATTTCGTTATACGGGATAGTGTGATCGTACCCTTTGCATTCGAACCACACGAGCGGAATCCTTTCGAAGACCCACAAGGCAGGCATTGGGGCCTTTTAGTCGGTCGGGCAGGGGCATCCACGGGACCACGGCGGGCTGGGGCCTGGGGTGGAGCGCGAATGTGGAGCAGCGGGTGCAGCAGCCAGCCAGGTCTTAAATGATTTTTTTTTTAAATTCCGGCGGATAAAAATTTCGACGGAAATATTTTCCAGTGGAAATTTTGTCGGAAATCCGTCGAAAATGTTTCCAGCGAATTAATTTACGTCGGAAGTCCCTTTACGACCCGAGTGAAACCGGCAGAAATATTTCCGCCGGAAAATGGCATTTTTCCTGTAGTGGAAGCATGAAAATTCAGACTCCAAATTCTATGAAAAACTTTGATATTAGGAAAGCAATCTTGATACAATTTCAAACCTCTTTAGTGAAAAATTCGCCATCTTTAGACTTATTAAAGATCAATTTATTTGTCGTAGTCATCTCAAAAGATATGTTCATAATGTCATCAGCTACAATTTTAGGAACAAAATCAAGCAAACTATTGTAATTCCAATTATCATTGTCTAAAAATTCAAAAACTTTCAAATTCGAGATAAAATGAGAATAAAAATAAGAATCTAAGGAACCAAAAGCCATCCTACGAAGACAATGTACAATATACATTCAGTCACAAATAAGTCATATTTATAGAGATATCACTATATTTTTCAAGATATTCTAATTTTTTAAATTAAAGTGGGCATCATTTTTTTAATGATAAAACCTCCAAGCCTTTGATCTGATCTGTTACAAACAATCCATAATAAAGAAAGGCTGAAAAGAAAAAACAAAGATAAAGAAACAAAGAAAAATGCCACATAAGCAACCTAGTCGGTAGGAGGTAATAAATGGAAGCAACCACCCAAGCATGCACAACTCCCATGAGAATCAAGAAATGGAACTTGAAGACAACCGGCAAAATGACCAAACAAACCATGCAGGGAAAAGGAGCAATGAACCATAGGTGCCAAAGTGATCACCAAGATAAGCACCAGAAAGAAAAGAGAAGGAAACATGATAGCCTTCATTTGAGAACAAACTAGTGGAGAAAATCCTTCATTGGATCATCATGATGAATCCTCTTCAATCTATAAGCCTCAATGTCTTTAGCTGTAACATGCATGTCGCCATTATGTAAGAATCATGTAATAGATCTAAAAATTGGTTATTCAAGACAGATCAAACACAAGCTTATCATCATAATTAACCTCATCGCTCCACTTGACATTGTATTTCCATTTTCTTTCATTTGTTTCTTCCATCTTCCTTTGATTCTTCTGTATAATTGGAAGCCAGTAACAATATTTACAATTAGGATTATCAAATAAGATCCTCGTTCGTGTTTGATCATGCTCAACTCAGTAATTAAGCATGCATGTTCAAACCATGAGCAGCAAACAACTAATAAAATCAAATTTTATATATTGGCAAAATTTGTAATCATGGTACAACTCTTTCACTAATTAAATTATTGTACATTTAGAAGGAAAAAAGTCTCATATATCACATTGGGAATTATAGTCATGTTTATGTATACTGTAGGACAAAACATTGAAATTATTTATTTTATTAAACGTATATAATGTAGATAAGTTTTGTTGACTTTATTTCAAAAGAAAAACAATGCTGAAATGAGAAGCAAAATAAATAAAAAAAAGGAAAAAAGAGGGGGAAAACAAAACACAATTGTATAATTTCAAATATCGACTCTAACAAATTAAAACTGCCTTTCTTCTCAAAAGTACAAACAAACACATGTATCATGATCATAAAAGAAACTACAATCTATTAAGAGTCTTACCTTCTCTAGCCTCCTAAAGGGCGATGTTTGATTTCATCAAATCCCCTGCAGCTCTAGCAGAGCATGTGCAGTAGCTATTAGAAATCAATTGTTTACATCACTTAATTGTAGCCGCATTGGTGGTCCTTCCTCCAAGAACCCCATAAATCTCAAGGCAAGTGTTATCTCTACATCACGGCATTTTCATCGTCTTTACCCTAAATTTTTGATTTCGTAAATCTGATTTTTTTTTGCGGATTTCGTAAATTCGATCGAATCAGCGCGCAAAAGGGGAGAAATTTTGTGATGGTTGATTTTTAGGTCACATTTAACGGTTGGAGGTTAAATGGTTTTTTTTTTTTTTAATTTATTAATTAATGATTATTAATTATATTAATATATGATAAGTAAGATTTTATTAATCTAATTATAATTGATAAGAATAAAATATAATTAATAATATTCAATCATGTAAATTACATACATATATACTAATTTTAACATTTAATATTTATCAAATATTTTAATCCTTAATTTACTAACTCTTGAATTTCATAGATTTATAGGATTTACGAGAGATGAAGCACTAGAAGATATTATTTTGTATCTTATGGGCTATTTGGATAGGGTTAGTATTTAACTCAAGTGGGTTTTAGTAAATGCTTTAAATTTGGATATACTAAATCCAAGGGCTGTCAATATTTGACACGCCATGAAAACCCGTCCCGAAAAATCTGGGTTGAAATCGGGTCGGGTTTGGGTTGACCCAACGGGTCGGGTTCGGGTTAACCCGGCGCATCCCGCGTGCCCGCGTCACGCGCACCCGCCACGTCCCGCCACCCGCGCGCCCGCGTTCTGCAACACCCGCGCGCCCGCTTCCTGGGCACCCGCCCGTGTCCAGCCCACCCGTCGCCCCAGCCAGCCCGCGTCCGTCTCCTGGGCACCCGCCCGTGTCCAGCCCACCCGAACCCGACCCGTGACCCGAAATTGACACCCCTACTAAATCCCAATGATGTGTTAAATCCTGAAAAATGTTTGCATTGTAGAGGTTAAATTGAATTAAATTTTAATGTGTTACTTAGATACTTATTTTAGGATTTAAAGTGTTAGCTAATAGAAGATTTTAATAATATTTATTGATAGTTAATATATAATCATATGTAACATGAAATGATATTTAATATCTAATCTTATTTTAATAATAATTCTATGTAGTTATTTGTAACATGAAATGATATTGCTTCTACATTGGAAGTTAATTTTACTGTATTAAAATTCTTGATTAATTTAAAACTATGTAGTTATTTGTAACAAGATTTTTTTTTTAAAACTCTAATAACTCTTAACTCTAAGAGAATTCAAAAGTAGAACAGAAGGGGTACCAAAATATAAATATATAAGTAGCCAAGTAGATCTAGTTGAAAGCATGATGAAATTAAGGAGCAAAGTGGCACACCTAGAGATTCTAGAGGAACATTTTAGTCCCACCATTTGAAAGTAACGTCGAATCTTTTTTAGAAAAAAAAAAAAACTAGCAAGTGACAAAAAGCAAACAGATTCTCTCTTTGGCTAATTGGTCATGGAATTGCTTCAGAGGGTTTCACTTCTTCTCTTCCTTCTCAGCCTCTGCAGCCTTCTTCAATCTGGCACCAACCTTCCTAGCATTCATTCTCTCAACACGAAGTTTTCCATAAGCCTTGAAAGCCTTCATCTCATCTGTGACTTTCACCATCTCAACTGAAGGCTTGTCAAGCACAAAAGGCATATAGTCACCCTTCACCTGAGTGGCCGTAGCAAGCTCTTCGGGAGTGGAATCACCAGCCTTAAATTTCCTTGCACGTCTTGGGAAAATGACTAGCTTAGCTTTGTATGTCTTCAGCCTTTGCACATTGGCCTGGAGACCTTCCAAGGAGCGGTTCTTCCTACGGTGATCAACTGCAATGCCAATTGTGGGTGCAAGCTTCTTGGGAATTCCTGCAGCCTTGAGTTCCTCCAGAGTAAAGCCTCTACCAGCTCTGGGTTTCATATTGTACTTCAGTGTCTGGCAACGAACAACTGGGCGGAGGGGACCAGATGTTGGGCGAGGGAAGATTTTCAAAGCCTTCTTCTGTCTGGCAACACGTCTTCTGGTCTTTCGTGCAGGCTGGTTGAACCAGGTCCTCACATAGTTTTGCCAATGCTTTTTGAAGTGACCATTTGGCACTACATTATTGTGCTTCACCATGATTATACGGTATGCCGACGCCGCGTTAGCTTTCTAACTCCAACTTCCGGCACCCGAGATGCTGCGGCTCTAGGAGCTTTCAACAAGATATGCTGTCATTTGAATAGTTTCTTAAAAATACATTTTAAATTATATAAGAGGAATAAGAAAAATAAATTAAGACCAACTCACTGAAATTTTTTGCACTTGCCTGAGGAAGAAATGTGAAGTACTAAACTAATAAGAATGCACTTTTCTGTCCACAGGGACACAGTATCGATGAACTGCCAGCAAAGGTGCGCAGCCACTAGTGAGTAGATAGAAAAAAATCTCATAATGAAGGCGAGTGTTGGGGGTTGATGGGCTAATGGGTTTGACACATTGACAAGAGGGAGATGGAGGGAGTTCGAGGCGAGGCGAGGTGTTGCTGGATTTGCCAAGACAGAGAGGACCGTTGTGAGCGATGGTGGGAAGAAGATCGGGAATAGGTGCAACGTTTAGCTAAAAGGAGAGAACGAGAGAGGTTATACGTTTAGAGGAAAATGTGGCATGGGTTCTTTTTTTAAGGGCCAAGAGGGTACTAATTAGAGGAGTTGTCAATAAATACAGATGGATGCCACCAATGCAAATAACTTGTCAAAAACATAAAAATATAATTAACTATATTTGAGAACTTTTTTATTTATGAGATAAACCAAATGTGGGTTCTAATGGCAATTGGAATAAGGGCCCTAAATGGGAAGGGATAAATATGGTATGACATATCAATATTTAAATTAAAAACAAATAAATAATTAATTATTGCATTATTATTTAGATATTTTTATTTAAAATTGAATTAAATTGAAATGAATAAATTTGAATGATTACGATTTAAAATAATAAAAATTCAATGGCAGAATCTTATTTGGGAAGAAAGTTTCACTACCAAAAAATAAGGCAATCGCAGCACAAATTTTGAGCTATCGTGGTGGTTTTAACCGCCACAATTTTCTTTGCAGCGGTTTAAAAAACCGCTACAAATACGCTGTATTTACTGCGCTGCAACGACATTTCGCAGCGGTTTTACGACCGGCGGGGTAGCAAATCCGAATCGCTAGATATTGCAGCGGTTATAACCGCTGCAAGTTACCAAGATTGTGCTGGTAAAACCGATCAAATTCAACAAACCTGAACATGTTTTTCATTGGTGCGGTTTAAACCCCGTACAATTCTGAACCTTGTAGCGGTTAAAACCGCCACAACTAAATTAATTTTTTTTTTTCGAATTTCGAAACTTCAATGTCTACACAATTCTGCAGCACAAATCTAATTGCACAAATCTTTCTACAATCATCAGCATCATAAGTAGCATTTAGTCTTGATAATCTGAGTAGGAAGGGAAAAAATTACTACACATAACAATAATAGTAAATCAAAATCTAATACATTTGCATTCACAATATTGTGATAAAAACAAACGCATGAAACTGCACCAATTAAGAACCTGAAACTTATACTGAAACCTATGAGGAATAATAGAATTTTAATGCTAATTAAGTACTACACATCATGACCAAAGTGTTCTTCTTCTATCAATTGATGCCAAGTCCTCATTGATCCAGTTATACTGTTAAGAATTATTATCTAGAACTATTAATTTGATTGTATCATAAATAAATAATGCATATAAATTTCTTTTAAGAAAATTTACCTGTTCAGAATTAACTGCCCATTCATGTTCAGTAGAGATCACTGTGAAGTGAACAGTTGCTTGTTCAATAGAATACCATGGCTTATCTTTTCGCATTGCAGGCATTGGAAAGTATGTCTCATATGCAACTCCACATTCACCACCAGAATCTGGTGTGATATAGACTGAGCCAGACCCTTCATAATCTCTTAATAAGTGAGAAAAAGTTGCTCATCAATTTAAGTATAGTTAAGAACATTTTTATAATTTCTTGAACAGGGAATAAAAGAAAAATAAGCCATAGGTGATTTAGGCTTCGTTTGAAACGCCTTTATTACTGCTTCTTAAAACAGTTTTTTAGTACAAAATTACTAGAAAGCTACTTTAAGAAGCTGTATCAAACAAAACCTTAATTACTTAAGGTGCTTTGGCTTTCTTTTATGATTGCTTCTTTTCTCTATTTTCCTGTTTTTTGCCACCAGCCAAAATCTATTGCAATGCAAACTTAACCATTGCGGGCAACCACTCTCTACGTAATATTCTGCTGGAGAACAAACTTATCATATTCTTCATTTTATTTAATTGTATTCATAAGTTAACTGATCTTCTTCCTCTACTTTTAGATGTTATTTTATTGGTTTCCTTTCATCTTGTTATGAAATCATCATATCATGAGATCCATATAATGATTTTCATTCATTCTTGTTGATTGTTTTTGAGGTATTAAACTTATTATTTGCAAATCATTTTAAACAGCTTCTATCCAAGCTATCCATGACCTTAGGTTTATTATGTTTCCTTCATAATTCTCTAACTTTAATTTTATGAACTCGTCTAATGTATCATTTTTACCATTCATTTTGTATGTTCAAATCACTTATGTCTATTTTTAATTGTATTTTTTTAAATTGACGTCACTCCAAATTTTTCTATAATATAGTCATTTCTTTATCACCAATTAGCACACAAATACAAGTGAACTTGTGGACAGAAATGAACAAAAAATGCATCAAAAAGTGTGCTTAATGGAGTATCAAAAAGTGTGCATAATAGAGCAACAACACAAACAGCCCCTAAGAGCAAACAGAATTCAGTAAAAGCAAATATTCATCATTCATATAAGGTAAAATCTGATAATCCCAAAAAGAGTAGAACATTCATCAGTCATATATGGTAATCTACAATATCATAATTTTAAGCAACATCCCAAAATAGTAGACTTCCATACCAAAATGCATTTCAAAACAATTTGCACAAACATGGGTTATCTTCAAAACGGCATTCTCTTTCTTCTATAACATCATCTTTCGGAAGAAGTTTCATTGCCATCCTATAAATTATAAGAAGAATGTATAATATTAGTATTTAAATAACCAACATTAAAATTAGAATGTGAAATTTTACATACCATTTGTGAGCTTCCTTGAGGTGGATGTTGCATTCGCATTTCTTGCATGAATTGCCTCATTTCAGTACGTAATGAGTTGAGCTCCTCTTTGAGATTTACTATTTGAATTAAATTGCTCCCAGAACTACTCGTGCCATGATTTCTGCTATAAGGGAAATATCGCGTAGGTGTGACACCAAAACCTTGGGTTCTAACTCTGCCTAGGTGTTCAGGTCCCATTACCATGCTGAACACCCTTTCATTAGCCTCCGCATTCCCATCCTCTGGTGTAAGTCCATCCTTAGCCAAGAGCTCGCAAGCTTGTACCTATGTTATAATAAATTTAGTTAATTTTTATTTTAAATAAACAAAAAATAATGATGAATTACATATAAAAAAATTATAGCTAAACTAAAATTACCCATCTCTGATTAGCATCTTGAGATGACCAGGTGCCATCTTTACGCAATCTATTAACTCTCCATAATAATAATCTATCTTTGATAGCCTATATCAAGAAATTTCATCATTAGACAATTAGTTAATAAATGTGAACATAAAATTTATATAAATTTAAATATATACCATCTCTTGTTGCCTTCGAACAGAACTCACACGCCCCATAGTGTGAGGACAAGTCTGTTTCTTTGCATTTGCAGCATTTATGGCGGCCCTCTCCTGTTACATATGAATCTAACTCTATGTTGATTTGTTATGAAAATTTTAATTAAATATAATCATGGTACTAACCTTGTCTTTTGGTTGTGACCATTGGGTGACTAGATGACACCACTGTGTTGCATCAACACCAGATGGAATAGACTCCATAATTTCCTCGATAGGACGACAGTCCCAATGCTCAGCTTTTAAATTAGTCTTATGGTTACGCCACTTAACTCCAAGGGATTGAAGAATCAAGTGACGTATATGTCCAGGAAATGCAAACTTTGACTGCAATATAAACAAATATTTTCTTAATCATAACATAAACCTTAATATTGAAAAATTATTTAATATTTTACTTACCTCCACTTCAGCTAACATTTTTTTCTTAAAGGGCTCCAGACCCTTATTTCTCCAATCTGGAAAGGATAAGGGTGCCAATACAGGATCTCTTGCAATGACACCTAGATATGATCCTAATAGGACAGACTCTGAAATATTGCTTGGCGCATTATTCTCATTCACCTCTATATGAACACGTGTACCTGGCGGCATGTTTTGTATGTCAATGCATGTGGTGCGCCCCCTACGACGTACAGGCACACCTTGCTCATCTGTGCATAACACATTTCATAAGAATAATTACACAGTTACTTGTACTTATTCAAAGAAAAGATTAAAATCAAACCTATGAGCAATATCCCATCATTTGGAGTCTGAATCTGCTCACAGGTAGAATGACGTGGTGATTGTTGAGTGCCACTGCACTCATTCTCCTCTTGACTTTGGTCACAAGTAGAATCTGGGTGAATTGGAGTAGAAGGGGTTTCAGATCCTCTGCTAGACCCTCCTCTTGATACAACCTTCTTAGCTCGCCTGTATGTATTTCTTCTTGTCATTTCCTGAAAATGTAGTATAATATCAAAAAAATAAGCATGGAAAGCAAAAAAAATGATAAACAGTTAATAGGCATAAACATATAACAAAGCATGAAGGAATTAGAAAACATTAAAGTATCCCAACTTACATTTATTTACTACGAGAAATACTTGAATCATACACATCTCTAGGCCTCATACGAACAACAAAATTCCAATTTGTATTTTTAGGATCTTGAATGTAGTAGACTGGTTCAACTTGCGAGGAGAAAACAAATGGATCATCTTCTAATTTATCACCAGTGTGAATAAGACGTGAAAAATTCACCAAAGTGTAACCAAACTGATCTTGCTTTACACCGGTGCCAGTTGTGTTCGCCCAATCACATTTGAATAGCATCACTTTGAACTTATCTGAATAATTGATCTCAATAATATCATTAATTTTCCCATAATAATTGAAGCTTTCAATTTCTGTGCTATTAACAACACCATAATTCTGAGTTTTCTTATTCTCATCTCTGGTTTTTATATGAAAGGTATATCCATTAATTAAAAAACCTTTATATGTACGTGCAATTTTATTTGGCCCCTTGGCCAGGACCTTAATTTCTTCTGTTACATCTGGACCACCATCACCCATAACCTAAAAAAAAATTATTAGCCTTTAGACAAGAGTAAATATTAAATATTAAATAAAAACATCAAGCTTAAAGCTTACTGTTATTCTCAACCATTCATGAAATTTTTCATTAATAAGTTTCTCGACATCCCAAGTTGTAAGATGTGTGTGCGCGCGCCTCTTTCTTTTCTCACCGTCTTTGAAATGTTCTCTTAATGGTATAAGACTATCACAATGACGTAGCACATATCTATGTGCTTGGATTAATGATTTCTCATCTAGTACAAGAGAAGAGACCTTCCCCAATGAAATACCACCACTAGAAAACATAAACACATCTTCCTTTACAAGTGATAATCCATTTGCTCTAATATTTTGGCTATATCCTTCCAAATATTTGGAACAAAATGAAATCCCTTCCTCAGCAATAAATCCCTCCGCAATGGAACCCTCGGGTTGTGCTTTATTTCCAACATAGTCCTTTAAAACCAGGAAGAATCTGCAAATGATATAAACTTTTAAAATATTTATGATATGAATGACTAAATAGAGATAATAAGTTATATGTTACCTTTCAAATGGATACATCCATCGATATTGAACAGGACCACCTAGTTTAACTTCCTCTGCTAAGTGTACAAGAAGATGAATCATGATCGTGAAGAATGATGGAAGGAATATTTTTTCCATATTGCATAAAGTCATAACGATATTATTTTGTAACATCTCCAACTCAGTGGGAATGATAACCTTTGCACATATTTTCTTTAGGAAATGTGATATCTCCACCACAATGCGCATAACTTCATCTGAAGGTGCACATGACCGAAGCGCAATGGGTAGAATGTCTTCTAATAGAACATGACAGTCATGACTTTTTAAACCCATAATTTTACAATCAACAACATTGACACATCTTGATATGTTTGATGCATAGCCTTTAGGGAATTTCAAATTTTTCAGAACTTCACAAAACATCACTTTGTCTTTCTTTGACATTGTGAAAGGAGCTGGTGGCAATGAGTAGCTACCATCCTCTAAAATTTGTGGATGCAAATCATTTTTTATTCCAATGTCAACCAAATCTTGTCTTGCTTGTAAGTTATCTTTTGATTTTTCCAGATCAAGCAAAGTTCCAATAAAATTATCACAAATATTCTTCTCAATATGCATAACATCTAAGTTATGTGGCAATAAATTATACTCCCAATAAGGTAGGTTAAAGAAAATTGATTTTTTTCTTCCATCCTTCAATCCCTTGTACAGTACGTCCCCTTTTTAAGCCAGCTTTACTTAAGCAGGCAATGGGAAATTCTATATTATGTAGCTGTGATAGAACTTCAGTGCCAGTTCTCCTGTTAGGTTCTCTTCGGACTTCCTCTGTGTTATCAAAGTAATTTTTTTGGCGGCGTGAAATATGAGTATCTGGAAGCCAACGACGATGACCCATATAAGAGAATTTCTTGCCTTTGTATAACCATAAGGATTCTGTATTTTGCGCACAACAAGGACAAGCAAATCTTCCTTTAGTGCTCCACCCAGACAACATGCCATATGCTGGGAAATCATTAATGGTCCATAGTAATGCAGCTCGCATGTTGAAAGTTTGCCCACTTGCTGCATCATAACATTGAACTCCATGCCATAATTCACATAACTCTTGAATCAAAGGTTGAAGATAAATATCAATAGCATTTCCTGGACTTTTCTCCCCAGGTATTATAGTTGATAGGATAAAAGTATCATGTTTCATTCCAACCCAGGGTGGCATATTATATGGAACTAGAAGCACTGGCCAAATACTATATGTACTACTCATAATCTTGAATGGATTAAACCCATCACTAGCCAAACCAAGGCGAACATTACGTGGATCCAAAGCAAAATCAGGATATTGAGAGTCAAAAGCTTTCCACGCTTCTCCATCAGCTGGATGTCGTAACAATCCATCTACATTTCTGTGTTTAGAGTGCCAAATCATCTCCTCAGTAGATTTCTTTGTTTTAAAAAATCTTTGAAGTCTAGGAATTAATGGAAAATATCTGACAATCTTAGCTGACTTCATACGAGTTCTTTTTCCTTCAAAAGTATTCTTCATCATAGTTGACCATCTTGATGCTCCACATATGTGACATATATTCTGATCAGATCGTTCTTTCCAAAATAGCATACAATCATTAGGACATGCATCTATCTTCGTATATCCAAGATCAAATGCTTTCATTATCTTCTTCACTTCGTATGTACTTTTAGGCAACAAGACCCCTTTAGGAAAGGCATCGACACGTAACTCAAGTAGCATATCAAAGGATCTTGCCGTCCAAGAATGCAAACACTTCAAACGAAACAACTTCAATATAAAAGAGAGTTTTGAGAAGGTTTTACATCCAGGGTACAACTCTGCTCCTGCATCCTGCATTAAATTAGCAAATGTCTCACCATGATCATTTTCTTCATTGGTATTGAACTCATTCTGCTCCAATGCTGGATTTTGAACTGGATCATTTGGACATAATATGTCTCTTAATAATCCATCTATATCATCTGTTCTTATATCTTCAGAAGGAGCTTCGCCTTCATTTAACTTTGGTGTGCCCCTAGATGCTTCATTCATTGCATATTCACCTATAATACAATGCTCTTCCCCATGTCGATTCCATACAACATATCCAGGAAAAAATCCTTTAGAAATTAAATGATCTTTCACATCTTTCATCGAATGAAAGTACCTATTAATGCATGACTTGCACGGACATAAAATTTTCCCTGAAATATTTTGGCTTCGACTTGCAAACTCTATGAAATTGTTTACACCATTTACATAATCACGACTCCACTTGGCCTTTGTAATCCAACTCTTATCCATATTAAGTGCAAAATGAGTTTCCAAGTCACTGCTAAGAATAAAGATTTATTAGGTCAGTCAAAAATTAATACATAAATCACTATGGTCTCTATTTATTATTGTCTTGAAGGAACTGTGAATTTCAAATGGCATTAGCATATCTATGCTTTCTTTTTTTTTGTGCTTCTAGCATAATTCATTATCTAACAATAGAGGTGAACAAGTTGGATGACATGTTAGACCATGCTAGTATGACGATATAACAAGTTTGACTAACTATGACTTCATATGTTTTATTTGCTTTATCTGGTTGTGTATGGGGACCTACTTTTTCATGTTTTGATATTTAAATGGAAGAGCAAGCTCAGCTCTACTGTTTTAGATGGTTGGTTTGTCTGTCTTTGAGTTCTTTTGAAGCCTTGAGCTTTGTTCGTGGTTCCTATAAGTGAATTAATCATTATGTGTGACCTATTATAAGCTTCCTTTAACTAAAAAAATAACAAACCAGTGAAAGCAACCCTACATCTAAACCACTTAACATTCAATTATTTATATATGGGGCCCCAATACAAATATCTAGATCCAAGAATGAAGAAAATAGTAAGAACTTTGTGTTAAAAAATTAAAAAAAAAACATAAAGTATACATGCTTTGTATAATCCTAATGGCTCAGAAAAACATCTTGATGAATGGCTAAAATATTAATCCATTATATCAAAAAGGTCATAAAAATCAGCGTCTAATGAGGAAACACTATGATAAAATATGGAATAAGTGAGCCAAAAGTTTCCTACAACAAAAAAATCAGGCAAAGTCATGGAACAAACAATAAAATAGCAACAGAACAAGAAATTTACAGAACAACACAATTGCACTTCATCTGAAAATTACCTCATATAAAAGAATTGTGAATCAGCACTATCCTTGCTCAAATCAAGAAGCCTCAAACAAAAATAGCTCCAAATGACGTCTACATGCAGCTATACATACAGATTTTCCTCATTGGAGCTATTTTTGTTTTCAAAGTTCTATTTGATATAATTTAAGCAAAAAACTTAGCTAAATAGTGACAAAAAATTATGGCTAACGACCTTGATAAGTTGATAGCCAACAAACAATATAAATGAGCAGAATAACCATGCGAAAGAGACCAAATAGATTTGGTTGAATATCTATGAATAAGTATAAAATATCTACTATCCACTAAACACTTACCCATTATTTTCTACAAGTAGCAGAATAAGAAGGCAACTAAGCAATAACATATCTGCTATCCACTAATACTTAGCTAATTAAGTCTAACCAGGGCGTACTAAGCAATACTTACCGATACCAACTTGATGACTTCATATACAATCTCCTTGGTAAGCTCCAAAAGGAGTTTCGCACTGCTGACCTGAGCGTACTAAGCAAAATACCCAAGGGAAACCTCAAACTCACATAAAAAACTTCCAAGAAAATAACATATCATCTAAGCTCCAATCATTTAAAATTTGGAATCTATAAAATCATTAAGTTAACATAGAAATCCCTAAATAAATCCTAAGTTCATTTGAAGGTATAAATACAAGAGAAGCCATTTCTAAATCAAGTCAATCAAGAGAACATTATCAATTCATATATCAAGTATAGCATCTATAGTTTACCCAGTTGATTTCAAAATAACTGGACATGACCAAAGAAATCAACAACATCAGTTTATGGTATAAACTAACCCAATTGTTGGACAAAGAGGAATGTAGCCTGCAACCTCCACGGCCAAAAAAATTTTCCAGATCCCGTACGTTGTTCTATTCTTGAACGATGAAGGCCTTGCAAACTTGAAAAGGAATGGAAGCTGTTTGGAGGAAAAAAAAAACAATGAGAAGAAAGGGTAACGATACTTCACCGAAGGTTCACAAGCAGCCGCGCGTTCTACCTCGCCGTCGATCAGCTTCCTCGGTTTCTTCCTCACACCGTTCCGGTGTCTTCGGGCGAGAAGATTAGCAAATGTGATGTGCAGTGGGCTCGGCTCCTCTCCACGAGCAATTGCGACGCTCGCTCTGCTTAGGTCGCACGAAAGAAAAAGGCGAAATCCAGCGCGCTTTGGGATACTGCGGGCATAAATTGGGAATTAGGGTTATTTGGCGCTTTCTCATTTTGGCAATTTGCACCGGTTAAAACCGGTGCAAAATTAATAAAAAAAATGGTGCTATCTGCACCGGTTCAAACCGGTGCTAATTGCACCGGTTAAAATCGGTATAATTTGAAGCGGTTAAAACCGATTCTAAAAGTCGGTTTTGGCAGCGGTTTTAAAACCGCAGCTAACATCCGCTGCGAAAAATCCAAATTTTTAGTAGTGTTTATAATCGTCATTAAAGATAAGATTTAATATAAATAATGTAATGCATTATGGATGCCTTGAAGGTAGTCTTGAAGATCTGAATGCATTGGAAGCGAACACGGTGACGAAGAAGATCAAGATCCGATGGACTCTTCAAACCCTTCCTCCTCCTCCACCTCCTCCGGCAGCACCGGCATGTCCACCAGCATTCCTCCAAACCTAAAGTTTCTTGTATCCAATATCAAGAATCTTGCTCCTCACCCTCTCACACCCGAAAACTATCATATGTGGAGCGTCCAACTGCTCAAGCAATTCACGGCAAATGGATTCGCCGGCCATCTCCTTGGCACCGTCCAAGGTCCTCCAGACACCAACTCCACCGACTACGCACAATGGCTCGTCATTGACAGCAACCTTCTCTCCGCACTCTTTTGTACGGTCTCTCAATCCATACTACCGTACATCATCACGTCCTCCATCGCCTATGAAGCCTGGACTGTTCTTGAACGGCGCCTTCAACCGACCAGTCGCTCCCGTGTGATCCAGCTCAAGAATGAGCTATATCGCACCCAAATGAAGGACCTCTCGGTACAACAATACCTCACCCGCATCAAGACTATAGTGGATAACATCTGTGCGTCCGGTTCCAAGATTGAATCGGAAGACGTCATGTTGCATATTCTCAATGGGCTCCCTTCGACGCACAATTCTTTCAAATCTAACATTCGCAACTCGCTGTTACCTATTAATCTTGACACCTTTTACGCCCTCCTCTGCAACGAAGAAATTCACCTATAGCAAGAAAACCTTCAAGAACAATCAAATATTACCACCCCCACCGCTCTTTATGCTGCCCCGCCCAACTCCTCTCGAAACCGCAATGGCAACAATCGACGCTTCAATAAACCCAAGACTCAGCCGCAATCTCAGCCCATTTCTGCCTTTCCGCTCAACACTCCTGCACCGCAATCAACGCCAAACCCACCTGCCAAATTTGTGGCAAACTTGGCCACATCGCGCTCAACTGCTGGCATCGCAGCAACCCCAAATATGCACCCACCGACACACGACAACCGCGGGCTCTCTTTGCAAATCCCATCGCCACCGTCAGCCAAGATTGGATTCTTGACTCTGGAGCATCCACACACCTCACATCAGACGCTAATCACCTATATTATCCAACGGCTTACCAAGGCGCGGACACGGTCTCGACAGCTAATGGTAACTCTCTTCCTATTAACAGTGTCGGTCAAGGCATTCTCCCCTTACCGGACACATCCCATAAGTTACAACTCAACAATCTTCTTCACGTACCCTCCCTCACCCACAACCTTCTTTCTGTCTCAAAACTTACATCAGATAACTTTGTTTCAATTTCATTCGATTCTAACGACTTTGTTATCAAGGACTTACGGGACCACCATCCACTACTTCATGGCCAACTTCGGAACAGTCTCTACCATATTAGCATGGCTCCGGACAATAAGCACTCGGCACTCACGGCCTCCACCTCCTCTACGCACGTCTGGCACTCTCGTCTCGGCCATCCTAGCAAAGACACTCTCAATGTTCTTGCTCGGCAGTTCCCCGAAATCAACAATGTACCCAGCTCATTCTTTTGCAATTCTTGTAATCAGACCAAGAGCCACAAACTTGTTTTCAATAAAAGAATGTCCGTTACTAATGCCCTGTTTGAACTTATTCATACCGACGTCTGGGGTCCGGCACCGTACCCCTCCCTGGACGGTCACCGATACTACATAATTTTTATTGACGACTATACTAGATTCTCTTGGTTGTATCTTCTCCACACTAAAAATGAAGCTATAAATTCTTTTAAAAATTTCTGCAGTCTCGCTAAGACTCAATATAATAAAACTCCCAAAATCCTCCGCTCCGACGGCGGCGGAGAATTTACTAGCCATGTGTTCTGTTCTGTTCCTACAAGACAACGACATTCTACATCACTTAACCTGTCATCACACGCCAGAGCAAAATGGCCTCGCCGAACGGAAACATCGCCATCTGCTGGACCTAACCCGTGCCCTTCTACACGAATCTGGGTTACCGCCCAAGTTCTGGACCTCGGCTCTCTCAACCGCTCACTACCTAATTAATAGATTTTCATCCAAATCCATCTCCCACAAGATCCCTTACCAACTCCTTCATGATCACCCGCCGATTTACACTCACCTTCGCACTTTCGGATGTCTGTGTTATCCTTGGCTGAAACCTTATTCCGCAGAAAAACTATCCCCGCGCTCTCATCCCTGTATCTTCATTGGCTACTTTCCGCAGCACAAAGGCTACCTCTGTCATAATACCACCACTGGACACACCCACATATCCAGACATGTCATATTTTATGAGCAACAATTCCCTCTTAAACTACCATCTACAACAGCTCCCACGGCACCATACTCAACCCACTCGCACACACTGCCTCTCCTCCTTACACCCTTCTCCGACATCTCTAAAACTCAATCTCTATTACCCAGTCAAAACCCAATGTCACAACCAATCCTAACACTCACGCTCACATCGTCTCCAATATGGACACCCACCATCCCTCACCCGCAACTCCCGCATCCATCCAGTCCACACCTCACACCCACCCAATTGCCCCAGCTCACCCGATGCAAACTCGCCTCAAGTCCGGGATTATCAAACCCAAACCCGTGTTCAATCTGCTAGCTCAACTAACTTCGCCAGACACACCCAACACTTACATTCAAGCACTGAAATCAGAACACTGGCGGTCAGCTATGAAGGCCGAGTATGACGCTCTCCAACAACAATCTACGTGGACTCTCGTTCCCCCTCCTTCCGACAAACCCATACTAGGCTGCAAATGGACATACAAAATCAAAACTCTTCCCAATGGACAAGTTGACCGCTATAAAGCACGGCTCATCGCCCTCGGCTACGATCAAAAATTAGGCATCAACTACAACGAGACCTTCAGCCCTGTCGCGAAGATGCCAACTATCCGGCTGCTGCTCACGCTATCCCTCCACCGTCAATGGCCCGTATATCAGCTTGACATTTCCAACACCTTCTTACACGGAGATCTGCCCGATGACATTTATATGAGACAATCACCTGACTTCACCGACCAAACCCAACCACACGCGGTCTGCAAACTCCACAAGTCCCTCTACGGACTGAAACAAGCTCCGTGGCAATGGTTTCAAAAACTCACATGCTTTCTATAACAACAGGGCTTCAGGTTCAGTCGTTCTGATCCTTCTCTCCTTATTTTTCACAAAAACAACATTCATATCTATATACTAATCTATGTTGATGATTTCTTGGTGACAGGCAATGACGAGACCACTATCCGACTTCTCCTCAAACAACTGCGTTCTCAGTTCGCCCTCAAGCAGCTAGGCCACATTTCGCTTTTTCTTGAAATTCAGGTGACTCGATCCCCTCATGGTTACTTCTTGTCTCAAGAACACTATGCTACTAAAATACTCAACGACGCAGGCTACAAGGATTGCAAAGCTGCTCCAACTTCGGTCACGCCTACCACGAAACAGAAGGAACCCAATCTTCAACCATTTCCGGATCCGTCTCTATACCGTCGTCTTGCCGGGTCACTACAATATCTCTCCATCACAAGACCGGACATAGCCTTCGCAACGAACCGCATCTGTCAACACATGCAGTCCCCAACTGAACAAGACTACAAAGCTTTGAAATGACTACTGCGATACATCAAGGGCACTCTATCATTCGGACTGCCCATCACAGCCGAGTCACTTGAACTACGGTCCTATTCCGATGCGAACTGGGCGTCCGATGCTAACGACCGGAAGTCCGTCTCGGGCTTCTGCACATTTCTAGGACCAAACATCATCTCTTGGACGGTCAAAAAGCAGGAAACGGTAGCTAAATCCTCTACCGAAGCTGAGTACAGGTCTCTCTCTGCTGCCGCTTCGGACGTGCTTTGGCTTCGTCAGCTCACAACCGAACTCGACCTTCCAGAACCCTCCCCGACCACAATTCATTGCGACAGCACCTCAGCAATGGCTATAGCCAAAAACCCAGTGTTACACGCAAGAACGAAGCACTTCGAGATCGACTACCATTTTATTCGTCAGCAAATAAGCTCCGGCAACATACAGCTGGCGCATATCTCCTCCAAAGACCAAATTGCGGACATCCTCACAAAGCCCTTTTCGATCACTCGCTTCCACGAACTACGCAACAAATTAACCATTCGGACACCGAATGCTTAATTTGAGGGAGGCTATTAGCACATACAGAACTATACTTATTAGTGCTTCTTGTATTTACATCTTTACCAAGGCTTTTGTCTATTTAAAGTCATCTATGTAACAGGCTTAGTTTAATGAAAGATTATTTTCTCTTTTCATTCTTGTCCCAGTTTCTCTCCTCCGCTCTGTTTCTACATTGCTCTCAAAATCCATGCCCCAAAAGTTTGTGATAACATTTTTGCTTAGAACATCCTCTGCACGAAGCCTAATCTTTCTGTATGCTTGATCCTCATCATTTTGAAGATCGGCCAGGGAGACCTCAAACACTCTATGCTTAAGACCTTCAGAAGCAATCTTGGTTCCATGCGTCCTCGACACGACAGTCTTCCCGATATTCCTCACCGAAAAGATCGATGGAGCCTTGATGTCATACCAATCCTTCTTCGAGAAGGAATCCACTGTCTTCTTCTTGCCTCCCTTCTTCCCCTTGGAGATCGACCACCATATCTACTTTCTTTTACCTCATGCAGCAATTATGGTTTCAAGGGATGTTCGGAAGAGTAGCAGAGGAATCAATTTTATCATTGTTTTGTTGGTTGTATGCATTTTTTTTCTTACATGCAGGGCTATGATAATTGATTTAGAGTTGAATTTTAAAATAAATTAATATAATTTCTCCACTATGATTTTAATGTAAATATCTGATTTTTCATTAATGTAATTAATAACTATAATTATTTATAATAATGAAATTTTTTTTAACAATGATAATATAATTAATATTTTTTTTGTTAAAATTTTATGCAAACATGAAGAGCTTTCAACAAGATTTTTTTTTCAATACTCTAATAACTCTTAACTCTAAGAGAATTCAAAAGTAGAACAGAAGGGGTACCAAAATATAAATATATAAGTAGCCAAGTAGATCTAGTTGAAAGCATGATGAAATTAAGGAGCAAAGTGGCACACCTAGAGATTCTAGAGGAACATTTTAGTCCCACCATTTGAAAGTAACGTCAAATCTTTTTTAGAAAAAAAAAAAAAAAAACTAGCAAGTGACAAAAAGCAAACAGATTCTCTCTTTGGCTAATTGGTCATGGAATTGCTTCAGAGGGTTTCACTTCTTCTCTTCCTTCTCAGCCTCTGCAGCCTTCTTCAATCTGGCACCAACCTTCCTAGCATTCATTCTCTCAACACGAAGTTTTCCATAAGCCTTAAAAGCCTTCATCTCATCTGTGACTTTCACCATCTCAACTGAAGGCTTGTCAAGCACAAAAGGCATATAGTCACCCTTCACCTGAGTGGCCGCAGCAAGCTCTTCGGGAGTGGAATCACCAGCCTTAAATTTCCTTGCACGTCTTGGGAAAATGACTAGCTTAGCTTTGTATGTCTTCAGCCTTTGCACATTGGCCTGGAGACCTTCCAAGGAGCGGTTCTTCCTACGGTGATCAACTGCAATGCCAATTGTGGGTGCAAGCTTCTTGGGAATTCCTGCAGCCTTGAGTTCCTCCAGAGTAAAGCCTCTACCAGCTCTGGGTTTCATATTGTACTTCAGTGTCTGGCAACGAACAACTGGGCGGAGGGGACCAGATGTTGGGCGAGGGAAGATTTTCAAAGCCTTCTTCTGTCTGGCAACACGTCTTCTGGTCTTTCGTGCAGGCTGGTTGAACCAGGTCCTCACATAGTTTTGCCAATGCTTTTTGAAGTGACCATTTGGCACTACATTATTGTGCTTCACCATGATTATACGGTATGCCGACGCCGCATTAGCTTTCTAACTCCAACTTCCGGCGCCCGAGATGCTGCGGCTCTAGGAGCTTTCAACAAGATATGCTGTCATTTGAATAGTTTCTTAATAATACATTTTAAATTATATAAGAGGAATAAGAAAAATAAATTAAGACCAACTCACTGAAATTTTGTGCACTTGCCTGAGGAAGAAATGTGAAGTACTAAACAAAGGCTTCGTTTGGGACGATTTTTTTACTGCTTCTTAAAACATCTTTCTAGTATAAATTTGCGAGGTTCGGTGTTGCTGGATTTGCCAAGACAAAGAGGACCGTTGTGAGCGATGGTGGGAAGAAGATCGGGAATAGGTGCAACGTTTAGCTAGAAGGAGAGAACGAGAGAGGTTATATGTTTAGAGGAAAATGTGGCATGGGTTCTTTTTTTAAGGGCCAAGAGGATAACTGTTCAGCTACTAATTAGAGGAGTTGTCAATAAATACGGATGGATGCCACCAATGCAAATAACTTGTCAAAAACATAAAAAAAAGAATTAACTATATTTGAGAACCTTTTTTATTTACGAGATAAACCAAATGTGAGGTTCTAAATGGCAATTGGAATAAGGGCCCTAAATGGAAAGGGATAAATATGGTATGACATATCAATATTTAAAATTTTAATTTAAAATTGAAAAACAAATTAATTATTGCATTATTATTTAGATATTTTTATTTAAAATTGAATTAAATTGTAAAGAATAAATTTGAATGTTTGTGATTTAAAGTACTAAGAATTAAATGCAGAATTTTATTTGGGAAGAAAATTTATAATCGTCACTATAGATAAGATTTAATATAGATAATGTAATGCATTATGGATGCCTTGAAGGTAGTCTTGATGATCCGAATGCATGGGAAGCGATCACGGTGACGAAGAAGGCATCTTACATTCTAAAAAAATATATTAAGAAAAAAAAAGGTCCACAAGATAATGGCCATTTCTTTTAAGTATTTTTTCAATTCCAAATTAGACTTTTGAGCCATTCAACATTGGATTATTGATTTTTACCTCATTTTACTTCTCAACAAAAGTATATAGAAAGAAATGGGAATTGTATGAGTGCTAGGTTTCCATCTACCATGTTTTTGTCAATCTATTGCATCTTTTGGAAGCCCCTTAACTATCATATGTGAAAATAAATATATATTTTGTATGTTAAATAATGATCAAATTGTCAATGCCCATTTTATAAAAAAATCTATTTGAACATTCCTTCAGAATATTCTAAATAATCTAGTAAGTTATGGAGCTTAATTGTTATCCAACGAAGAAAATGTTCTACATATATTCAGTCACAAATAAGTCATATTTATAGAGAGATCACTATATTTTCAAGATATCTTAATTTTTTAATTAAAGTGGGCATCGTTTTTTTTCGAATAAAACCCACATACGAGTACTTTAGGGATCAACAGCCCTCTAAAAATACAGCATTTAAAAGAAAACCTACGAGCCTTTGATCCGATCTATTACAAACAATCCACAATAAAGAAACAATAAAAAGAAAAACAACACAAAAGAGACAGAAAAATGCCGCATAAGCAATCCAGTCAACACGAGGTAATATATAAACGGAAGCAGCAACCCAAGCAAGCACTAATCCCACGAGAAACAAGCACTAGAACCTGAAAATAGCCTACAAAATGACCAAACAAACCTTGCAGGAAAAGGAAAAATAAACCAAAGGTGCAAAAATGATCACCAAGATCATCATCAAAAGACATAAAAGAGAAGGCAACATGATGGAAAGACTACCCGCAACCCAACACACCAGACAAGAAATAAACAAAAACCAAACTACATTGCCGAAGAGCCACCACCCAGACAACAACCAAAAGCAACACTAAGACAATGAGCATATGAGGAAGACCAACAACTAAATAGAAGAAACCAAATCATTTCCTTTTTTGCTTCCTCCTACGACGTTTTCCACCACCCATAACAAAAGCTTTTTCAACAATGAGGTTAACATTCAAATTATACATCTTTTGAACATCATCCTCTGGCCCCTTCAAGTCATCCCCAACACTCCTGCAGGGTGAATAAACATAATCGTTAAGCCAATTGTTTTGCTCCAAACAATTAGTTTCCATACTACCTACTAATTGTGCTTTCAAAACCTCACTAGAAATAAGCGAAACTGGGACATCAATAACCGGTTCCGACAATGGCACGGGAGATTCATTAGGTGTCTCAACAGAGGAGTCCACCACATCGCTAGACCCAATAGACACAACGCATGTAGGTAATGACATGTGACGGCCACCAAAAAGAACATCAATAGCATCACCGACTAAAGCAGGCAAGGTAATGGGGGTAGATATTTGGTTCATTATATAGTTATTCGCATCAAGGCCCTCATTAGTCAAAGGCACACCAACCTCAACAACATCATCAAGAGCAACAATCAAGGGATCAATGCTCACACCATCATGACCCGCAACATCCCCAATGCCAACAACATCAGAAGGATCAACATTCACAGCAGAGATAGTTCCATAACACAAGACATCAATACACATCACATTAGGAACATGAGAAGCAGAAACGTTCCAAGCTGAGATATTTTCACTACACACGACATCATTTTCCACCTCATTGGGAATAGGAGAAGAAACAAGCCTAGTAGTAATATCTAAATTATCCAAACCATCCATAACATTCCCAATAGAATTATCAATAACAAGAATAGAAGCATTAGTATGAGCACTTGGCACAATAGTGGAGGGAATAGGATGACAATTACTAATTAATTGAGCAAGTGGGGATTTAAAATTTTTTTTATAACTTTTTGCTGTGTTGAAGACATTTTTTATTTTGATTATTTTCACTCAAGCATTTATATTATATTTTGTCTATTTTCGAACATGGCTTATGTTTAACTCAATTAACTTATATTGGCAACTAATTATTTTTAAATAAAATTTTGATCTTTTTGTAAATAATAATCTTAGCTTTTTATTAAACTTTTTTTATGAAAATGCTAATATTTGTACATAGATTTTTTATATTTATAAGTATGATGGTTTTTTTTATTCCACCATAATAAAAAATTACAAATGCATCAAAATGGATTTTTGGGTCGGGTTTAAGTCTAACCCAAAAGCAACCTGCTTTGAATCTATTTGGCCTAATTTTTACTTGTTTAACAAACATGTCAAAATCATGTACCCCAACCTAACCCATTGGCAACACATTTAACCCAACCACAACCTTCATTGGAGAAAGTCCTTCATTGGATCATCATGATGAATCCTATTCAATTTGTAAGCCTCCATGCATGTCTTCAACAGTAACTTGCATGTCTCCATTAAGTAAGAATCATGTAAGAGATCAAAAAATTGGATATTTAAGACAGATCAAACAAAAGCTCAATATTATAATTAACCTCATCGCTCCACTTGGCAATGTATTTTCTTTTTCGTTCATCTTTCTCTTCCATCTTCCTTTGATTCTCATGTATAATTGGAAGCCAGTAACATAATATACAATTAGGATTATCAAATAAGCTCCTAGCTTGTTCATGTCTGATCATGTTCAACTCAATAATTAGCTCAAATTCAAATATATATATATCACTACCAAAAATTAGATGTTTCCGCAGCAGTTTATAACAGCGGTTTATAAACCACTGCTATAGATAGTTATAAGCAGCGGTTTTAACCGCGGTTAGATTCATTACTAAAAATTGATAATTTTTGTGGCATATAATAGCAGCATTTTTAAAACCGCTACAAAAACTATTTAAAACTTATCAAATTTTAATATCCCGTGGCTCTTCTTTTCGTGTGGGAAATTATTTTGTTCAGACTCCATACTCCGTGCCCTAGCTACCCCGCAATCCTCCGATGCCCATTCCTCACTTCTCCTACCCCTTGGGCGATCTACTTAGCCCAACCCTAATTTCCCCATCTAACAAAACCCCCTCCCCTCTTAATCTCACCATCCACAAACTCCTCCTCCCCTATTCCTCTAACCCTCGAACCAAATTCCGCCGCTTTGTCGGAGAAAGCCATGATCTACCTCCATTCGAAGCCACTCCTCACCGCAGAAGTAAGAGCCGGGCGCCGCTGCTACCATTTCCTCGAAAGGAAACGCTGAGCTTGGTCCAGTGTCTTCCTTCTTCCGGTCCGGCGAGGTTTTCTGCATATTTCTATGTGATTTCCTTCTTGCTGTATCGGTCTCAATCAATGATTTGAAACTTGGTTTTCTGCATATTTTGTTTTTCTTCAATCGTAGAAGTTTCCTTTTCCTAGCTTTCAACAAATTTGAGGGTTTTGATGTTTAGTTTTTTGTTTATTCAGTTTGAATCGATTTTTGTTTAATTTAAAAAAAAATTAAAAACTTTAGTTGTCGATTAGAGATTATAGATACTGAAATTTTATGTAAGTTTCATATAAAATTTGTTCAAAATTAATATCAGGATGAATTCGGGTATATTTTGAAGATCCTGAAATATTGTCTCAATCAAAGCTTGAAGGAAATTCCATTTCCTAGAGTTTACCTAAGCTACTTTTTGGTGCTATGCTAACTTAGTTTTTCTTTTGAGGCCTAGAACAAGATGACATTTCTGTAGATGACCAAAGTAGCTTGGAAGGTATATGTAAGGCAGCTTCGGATCCGATGATGTGGAACAATTATTTTTTAATATGTTCACAGTTCTCTTAATGTAGTTAATCACGTCTTTTTCTTACACAGTTATGGTCTACTACTATGCCGTTGTGGCCAAATTATTTTAATCAGTTAAGTGTTCCTCATTATTGCTACCGAGAACTGCATTTCTTTTTTGCTCTATATATGTTGAAGCATTCATTTGATATTGCTTGTGTATCTATTTGACATTGCTTATGTTTTTATTTTTTAAAAAATTGATTTTTTACATCCTACCCTTTAGCAGGGGAATTCTATTATTAGCTAAATCTCTAACTAATTCACTTTATATGACTATTAGTAGCTTTATCTCTAACTTGAAATACAGCTTGAATTTTTATTGATTCCTTATTCTTTCTTCCTTTTTGGAATGTAGTTTTTTGGGTTCTTGGTGCTACACAATGTGCAATTGTTGATCGTGTATGTATTTTTTTTTCTTAAATTTATTAAAGAATATGAGTTGATCGTCATGTATGTGCTGATATTTATTTGTTATGTCATTCCTATTTTTCAGCATCAATCATAAGGCCACCACTGTCATGGAAGTTTTGATGGAAACTTTGAATGCCTTGGCTCCCGCCCTAAGGTACATGTATTAATGAATTTAGCATCTTATGAAATGCATTGTTGTTGTTGTTGTTGTATGGAATGCATAAAAAATATAAAAAAGCATGTGATAAACTGCAAAGCTCAAAAATATTTCTTATATTTGCAAGCATATTGTTGCAAGCAAGCCATAATCTTTCAAGCTTCTTTTTTGATAAGTTGAGTAGCATTTGATCTGTTTCACTTATATTTCATCCACCATTTTTAGTAAATTCGTTTTGAAAGGGATTTTTTTTCTTCAATCTCTGACCAAGAATTGTATGATGCAGGTGTCTGTTTACAACAATGATTTCAACTAACATAAAATTGCGTTAAGCTAGTAAAGAATGATGGCCTTATGGAGGAGACAAAGTTGTCATCCTTATCTAGAATTGCAGGTACCATAGCAAAATTCAATTGTTATCTTCAAGTCTTTATATTGCTAATTTATTCATCAATCATATACAACCGGAGTGTTATGATATCATATTCAATTGTTATTCTTCAAGTCTTTATATTACTGGTTGAATAGCACGAACTTCATTAATTAAATCGCATTCTAACATTCATGTTGGATTGAGTGAATATTGTGCAAGATATGGGGTTTTGCAGTTTGGTTGAGTAATTTTGAAAAAGAAGTTTTACTGCGGCTTTGTTTGGGATGATTTTATATTTTTAACCTATACAGAATAATATAGGGCCTCTTAAGAATATGATCATCCATATTTGATGAGCTTACTATGTAAAACTGCTAGCATTTAGACAATTTAAACCTTCAAGTATTACTTCTTGATGCCTAATATTGATGAATATTGTCTTGTTACTCTGTTGCAGTCTAAAGGCATGGAGTTATGGTCGAAAGAGTAAGAGATTTGTTGAGAATCTTGACAATTATTATGTACAACAAAGGATCCAATGCCATCTTTTATAAGTAGTCTATGATGAGTTTATTTTACTTTTTACTCTTTGGAGCAACTTTTTGCTAAAAGTTTGTGTAAATAGGCAAAGTGATGCATGCTTCATGTAGCTTAAATTGTACATATTCATTTTGAATTCAATCAGATACAGTTGTACAGTAATTGTTATAGAAATAGAAGTCATTTTAATATCATTTCAACTGTTTCAATCTTAAACTGAACTTTTTATTTACGAGTTGAATTGAACCGAACTAAATTTATAGATGTTAAACTGAAATTAAACCATTATACAAGTTTTTGCTCTCTCCCATTGTATCAATGTCTTATTGGAGAATGATATGTTGCTTATGTGTATATGGGATTGCACTGGACAATAATATTTTGTGTGTTTTTTTTTAAATCTGGACATTTGTGGCGGTTAATTGTCCAGATTTACAGGGGTTAAAACAGCCACAATACTAAAAATCTATTCATCTAGATTAAACTTGTGGTGGTTATAACCGCTGCAAATCTGGGCAATTGTGGCGGTTATAACCCAATTTAGCATTTCATCAGATCTACCCCGCCGGTCCTTAAACCGCTGTGGAATATCGTTGCAGTGCATTGCAATTACAGTGGGGGTGCAGCGGTTTTAAAACCGCTGCAAAGAAAATTGTGGCTGTTATAACCGTCGGGATAGGCCAAAAATTAAGCTGCAATAGGCCTACTTTTTGGTAGTGCATATATATATATATATATATATATATATATATATATATATATATATATATATATATATATATATATATATATATATATATAAGCTTTCAAGAAAAGGCTCATTTACAACCCTATAATTCAACTTGAAATTAACATTAAATTTAGAGAGAGAAAACATTGATATGCTCACCTTCTTTAGAGACTCAACAAGAAGTTTTTGATCAAGAACTAGATATTGCGGGATTTCAGTTCCCCATGTAGCAAGCTCCTCTTCATGCTTCTCTAGTGTCTCTGCTAAATAGGCATTTGAACCAAAAAAATAAAAAAAATGTTCTCTAAATTGCATATTTCATACTAGGTATCGAATTATTTTAAACTGAATGACAAAGCAATACATATAGAGCTTTTGCTTCTCTCTTAATCCCTAATAGAGTTAAATTTCTTAGAAGCTGAGCACATCAATAAGCATGCATGTTCAAACAATCATGAGCAGCAAACAACTAATAAAATCAAATGTTTATATATTTGCAAAATTTCTAATCATAGTATTGTTAACCTTGAATTTGTCAAAAATCCTAGGTCAAAAGGTTGACATGGTCAAACTGACCAGGCCAGGCCCCAAGTCCACCTCTCTTGCATTAGTGGGTCAAACTAAGTCTGCTGAGCCCATACCAGGCCCTTGGTCAACCTGTTTGACCAAGTCAACCTTGGTTCACCCAAATTGACTTGAATGCTTTCTCTTGACTTCAAATCAAATCCATTGCCTCCTAGGCTCAATCTCTTACTTCCCATAGGCTTCATGGGTCACACCATAGTGGTTGCGCTCAGTCCCATGCTTTGGGTCAACCTAGTTGATTAGGTCAACCAAGGTTGACACATTAAAGCCATATTGAGTTCAAATTAAATTCAAATCAATCCAAGCTTCCTTGGGGCCTTTGGTCTATTTGGCTAGGTTGACCAGGTCGACCATTGACTTTGTCAACCTTAGCCCCTCCACCCCCCCCCCCCCCCCCCTTGTTCAAATTTGACATATTTAGGTCAAATTAACCCTATTTAATGCATTCAATCATTCTAAATCATGCCTTGAGCTAAACCCAGTGCAAATCTCTTCCCCTCATCCCTAATTAGCCCTAATTTTGATTCTAGCCGTCGATCTAATGCCATGAGCCTTTAAATAGATGATTTAGGGTTCATTCAAAGGATCTTTTTTTTTTTTTTAATTCTCTCTCACTAAGCCACCCTAGCCCGAGAGCTTTGGTGGTTGAGCTCTTCTAACTCCTCCCCATGATCCCCAAGTCTAGCCCATCATTAAGACCTTTCCGACGGCAAGATCTTCGACGAACCGAGCCTAGGAAACTTCCAAGGCCGTTTGTGCTCAATCTAGACGTTGGGAGCTCAAGGATCCTTCTACAAATTTATTCGATAGTTATCATTATAATTAGTATTGAAATTCTAATTAAAATAACATTCTAATTTTGATATTCATAATTATAACTTTTTAGTATTAATTAAAATTAAAATTAATAAGTAAATCATTTATAAAACACAAATGTCATATGAGTTAGCTTCCTTAAATCTTGAATAGCATTGCTAAACAATCTCACAATATTTATCAAGATTTAGCATATTTCTTTCCAAATAATTTTCAAGATTTAGCATATTTCTAAATCCCAATGATGTTAAATCTAGAAAAATGTATGCATTGTAGAGGTTAATTCAATTAAACTTTCATGTGCTACGTACTTAGTACTTATTTAAGGATTTAAAGTGTTAGCTAATAGAATATTTTAGTAATAATTATTGATAATTGATATCTAATCATATGTAACATGAATTGATAATTAATATCTAATCATATTTTAATAATAATTCTATGTAGTTATTTGATAATTAATAATATCTAATCATAATTTAATAAAGATTGATATTTATTAATAATAATATCTAATCATATTTTAATAATACCTAACCATATTTTAATAAATATTGATAATTAATATCAAATCATATTTTAATATTAATTCTATGTGGTTATTTGTAACATGAAATGATATTTCTTCTATATTTGAAGTTAGTTTTACTGTATTAGAATTCTAGATTTATTATCGATATTCAAGTATTTACAAAATTAACTTTAACTTTTATTTTTTTAAACAAAAAAATTCTCCAACAATAAAGCTCATAAAGACAATCCAATGATTAACACTACTCATAATCATAGTTGGTACATTTCGAAAGTATGAGAAAATGTCAAAAAAAAAAAAAAAAAACAAAAAACTGCCTCTATTACTTGCCAACAACACTGGCTATGAATAACAACTTTCGTCATTTAAATTTAAATACTTCATTACTAGGATAACAAACAAACGTAACACTTCAACATTAAGCTGCAACCACTTCGGCAACCCCTTCAATTGCGTCATCTTTCCCAGGCCTATCGAGCTTAACACCAATATCTTCCTTGTAATCTTCATGAACCTCCATGAGTTTTCTAAGATCAAATTTTATAGCCTTGTGGATCTTCAACTTGCTGATAAATACATTCTGCAGGGGGTAGATGCTTGTTGTTGCCTTCTCAATCTCCTTACCTATGACCTCGAGAATGAATTTCTACACCAATTCCTTTAGATCATGTACATGATGAAGCTTGATTCGACATGATTTCCCTCATTTTACGACGAATCTTTCTTATCTGACTACTATTAGCATAACAAGTACGTTTTACTTTATTTGGCCTTCTCTTGGTGAAGCAGATGCAGAACAATCGCAATGTGTAATTATCAGTAGTCTCCACATCAACATGAGCTTCAATTAATGTATGTCATTTGCGAACTAGAGACTTGAGCTTGTCGGTGGTGAAATCCATGCCCCAAAAGTTTGTGAGAACATTTTTGTCTTAGACATCCTCTGCACGAAGCCTCATCTTTCTGTATTCCTGATCCTCATCATTCTGAAGATCGGCTAGGGAGACCTCAAACACTCTATGCTTAAGACCTTCAGAAGAAATCTTGGTTCCCTGCGACCTCGACACAAGAGTCTTCCCGATATTCCTCATCAAAAGACCGACGGAGCCTTGATGTCATACCAATCCTTCTTTGAGAAGGGATCCGCTATCTTCCTCTTCCCTCCCTTCTTCCCCTTCAAGAGCTTCTTGTTCTTCCCTACCGCCATGTCTACTTTCTTCTGTCGCCTGCAGAAATTAGGGCTTTAAGTGAAGTTCCTAAGATTACCAGAGGAATCAATTTTATCATTTTTCCGTTGTTTGTATGCATTTTTTTCTTTCATGCAAGCCTTTGATAATTGATTTAATATTGAATTTTTAAATAAAATTATTATAATTTGACCGCTACACTTTTAATGTAAATATCTAATTTTTCATTAATGTAATTAATAACTCAAATTATTTATACTACTGAATTTAATATTTTTTTCACAATGATAATATAATTAATAAAAAAAATATTAATATGAAAAATGAAGGTGAACAATCGAACCTGAGGTAGGGTTATTCCCCGTAGACATGCATCTGCTTAAGAAGCAGTAAAAAAGTTGTCCCAAACAAAGCCTTAAGTCTGCGTGGACAAGCGCTTAGGCAAAACATAAGAGAGAAACTTGCAAGCTGTCCTCGTGACGAAACGCGACACCAGCTATACAAACTTGAGAAGTTACGACACTAGGAACGCCTCGTGCTAGCGACGGTGGCTATTTGTATATCGATCTCGTTGAGCTCGATCTTGATAGCCGCCGCTTGCTATATCTGACAAAAACATATTCGTATGCCGGCGATGCTATCAGACCGGTCATTGAAGCACGAAAATTGAAATAAAGAATTTAGTTATTTGCCAACTATTTACAAGACAGGATTTGCTATTCTTCCTAGGAGTATATAATCATAGAAACAACCAACGTTGGTTAATGTGGAACTCCACCTCTAGTATTATTGCTTTTATAGTGTTAAGAGTTAGATAATACTCCATGTTTCTTTGACAAATTCGATGAGTCAGAAGCAGTTAGCAGGCCACAGATCATACCTTCATACGTGACACATCGCACTAGAGGAGGACATGAGAACACATCTGCAATAGAATTAGTCATAATAAAATTTAGTTTTTAAATTAAAAAACCTAATTTTATATTCATATTCACTATTTTTTTTTCATAAGATACTTGTTTTCAATTTAATAGCATAATATATAATTAAATTTAAAATATTAAAATATTAATTTTAGCATAATCATAGAAATAATAAGTTTAGCAGTTTATATATAATTAAATTTAAAATATTTAAATATTAATTTTTTGTCAATTCATTATTAATAATATAATATAATTAATTAATAATATATTCCCTAATAAAATTTAAAATGATTTTTATAAAAATGATTGTGATAATATTATAAGAAAAGTATATATTTTTTAATGGTTATAAGTATCATTAATATATTATATTTTATAAAATCAGATAAGATTTTTATTTTATTTATATATATATTTTTTATGGCGCGAAACTCATATAGGGCATAGCGTTAATAATAAAAAAATTTACAAGTTCTTAAAAAAAAATCATAAGAGCCAAAGATCTCTCTGTCTACTTACAAAATGAAATGCCACAAAATAATAACAGTTAGGTTGGCAAGAAGCCAAACCCAAAAGCATCCCCAAACTTAGATTAGCAAAGCATAAGAGAAACCATCAAATACATGAAAATGTCAACATCCAAGCATCCTGCGGAAAGGAAGCCAATTCGAAAGAGACCCACCAGCAGTCGAATGGCTCAGGAAGATCAGAACAAAGCACAACATGCACAGGACAAGGAAAGATAGAAAATACTAATGCGGAGGAAACACAGTGGCAAAAAATAACTAGAACCACCAAAGAATAGTAAAAAATCAGAGCTATTGTTTCTCTCCAACCATAATATTAGAAAACTATCATAGGGACAATAATAGCAATGTGGTCAGCATGCCATTTGGAGCACTAGTGAGCCAAAAAAAGAATAGCAAATAATGATATTAGAAGCCAAATTAAAGCTCAAAGCATTCTCCAAATTAAAAGACCAAAACCTTGTTAGCAATATCCTATACAAGATAATATGATTAAGAGTTTCTACATAAGAATAATATTGGCATTTTAAAACAATGTTGTAGACCTTAGAGAACAATCACTCATCCATAGAAATGAAACCTTTTTTAAGCCGTTAAATTAAAATAGAGTATGAACACTACAGGAAAACAACTCATTTCCGACAGAATTTTCGGCGGAATTAAATTCGTCACAAATTTCCGGCGGATTTTCCGGCGGAGTTCCTGCGGATTATTTCAACGAATTTCAGACATAATTTTTGACTGGTTTTCCTACTCATTTTTTCTGAAGGAATTTACGGCGGATTTCCGACGGAAATTAAAAATTAAAAATTTTTATTTTAAAATATAACTTAAATTATTGAATTTAATAACTTAAATTATAATAAAATAAATTATAATTTAATTGTTTAATAACAAAAAATTAAATGATTTAAATTTAAACTTAAATTATAATAAAAATTTAAAATAATTTATATTGTTAAATTAAGTTAATTAATTTAAATTTAAATTAACTGCTTTAATAATTAAACGGTAATAGGTTAAATAAAAAAACGTTAGCAGATTTAGCAGTTTTTATTTACAGTCTAGTTGGCAGATGCGGCTCGCGCGTGGGATAAGTGGGTGGGGTTCGAATCCCACTGAAGGCGGGCAGGTCCGTTGTCACGCGGGCAGGCGGGGCAGGCAGGCATTGGGGCCTTTCAGTCGGTCGGGCAGGGGCGTCCACGGGACCACGGCGGGCTGGGGCCTGGGGTGGAGCGCGAATGTGGAGCAGCGGGTGCAGCAGCCAGCCGGGTCTTAAATGATTTTTTTTTTTTAAATTCCGGCGGATAAAAATTTCGACGGAAATATTTTCCAGCGGAAATTTTGTCGGAAATCCGTCGAAAATGTTTCCAGCGAATTAATCTACGTCGGAAGTCCCTTTACGACGCGAGTGAAACCGGCAGAAATATTTCCGCCGGAAAATGGCATTTTTCCTGTAGTGGAAGCATGAAAATTCAGACTCCAAATTCTATGAAAAACTTTGATATTAGGAAAGCAATCTTGATACAATTTCAAACCTCTTTAGTGAAAAATTCGCCATCTTTAGACTTATTAAAGATCAATTTATTTGTCGTAGTCATCTCAAAAGATATGTTCATAATGTCATCAGCTACAATTTTAGGAACAAAATCAAGCAAACTATTGTAATTCCAATTATCATTGTCTAAAAATTCAAAAACTTTCAAATTCGAGATAAAATGAGAATAAAAATAAGAATCTAAGGAACCAAAAGCCATCCAATTGTCTTGCCCGAAAAAAAAAAAAAGAATTACCATTTCTAGTACCCCATTGCAAGAAAGATTCACCCAGCCACTTGATACTACACAATCTGTGCCAAACAAATGATTGATTGTTTTTGAAAAAACAACCAAATGAATGGTTGGAAATGAAATATTTCAGGTTTAGAAAGTTAGCCAAAACGAGTTATTTTGTCCGAATTTCCACCAAAGTTTTATAGAGAAGCAAGTAACCATATGTTTGATGGACTTGTACCCAAGGCCCCCCTTCCCAACGAATTTTTATTGCCTCCTCCCACCTGACGCATCTCTACGTTCGGTATGCCTTCATAACGCGACATGTGGTAGTTACTTTACCCATTTTGACCCGACGATAGCCCATATACTTTTCGATATTTTTAAATATTTTTCGGGTTGGGCCGTCGTAATATACATGAGAATGGCGGGAAAATGAAAAAGTACGCGGCTTTTACCTATTGTATTAAAACCTTCTATGTATTAAACCTAAGATGTTCTACAGGATATCGTTCTACAGTGTCTACGGTTCCCATAATTTTATTTTTTCTGACGTAGAGAAAAAGTTTAGTATTTTAGGCGATGGAAGGATCGACTGAAGGTTCTTGTTTCGAAGACTTATTTTTCTGCGAGGAAACTCAAACTTTAAGCTATGATGAAGGTTTTTCTGATTTAATATTAGTAAGTATTTTAAGTATACTATTTGTTTATATCAACGTTTTACTGTTTCGAACTCGGTATTATATATTATATATGCGTATACGTTCGGTACTGATTATAATGGATTGGTACAATATCGGTATACAATTGTACCGTGCTAAACCTCTTAATACCGAGCAATACCGAGCAATACCAAGCAATACCGATCAATAACGCCTTACCTCGGTATAAGGTCAGTATTAAGTATTCTATATTGTACCGAGTCAAACCTATCAATACCGAGCATTACCGAGCAATACCAAGCAATACCGAGCAAGAACGGCCTACCTCGGTATAAGGTCGGTATTGAGTAGTCTATATTGTACCGAGCACAACCTCTCAATACCGAGCAATACCAAGCAATACCGAGCAAGAACGGCTTACCTCGGTATAAGGTCGGTATTGAGTACTATATATTGTACCGAGCAAAACCTCTTCATACCGAGTAATACCGAGCAAGAACGGCTTACCTCGGTATAAAGTCGGTGATGAGTAGAAAAAGTCGGTATACTATCGGTAATTATATTAAAGTAATTATAATCTAATATGGATGTTTGAATATTTATTAGGGTGTTTACAATTGCGAGAAAGATGCATATGAAAAATATTGCCAGTATGCGCATTCGACTGGATTTAGTGTTCGGAAAGAACATCACCATTTCTGGCCAAATACAAGGTTAATCAAATCAAAGGATTTTGTGTGTTCTAAAGCAGGTTTCAAGAAGGAGAATGAAAGTGGTACTAAGTTAAAATATCGGAGATCATCTACAAGAACAGGATGTCCAGCCATGGTTAGATTTTCGGTGAGTAAAGATGGGCTTTGGTCAGTGCATAAATCTATAGAGAGTCACAATCACGAACTAGCTAGGCTGGATGATCAACATTTGCTTCGGTCGGCAAGGTTAATTAGTGATGATAATGCAGCTGTTCTGAAATCTATGACAGAAGCAGGTATAAGAACTGTTGATGCATTTACGTACCTATCTGATGAAGTTGGAGGTGTGGCTAATCTTGGATTTACGAAGCGCGATGCGTACAACCATATCCAAAAAGAAAGAAGAGCGAAGTTTGAGAGTGGAGACACTAACTCATTGATCAAGTTGTTTAAAGAGAGGGCGTTAGATGACCATATGTTTGCATGGGATGTTGAAACAGATTCGGACGGATGTTTGTTGAATTTCTTTTGGGTTGATGGTTTGGGTAGAATCGATTATGACTGTTTTGGAGATGTGATTATATTTGATACTAGTTACCGTTTAAATAAATATAACTTATGTTGTGCCCCAATTGTCGGAGTGAACAATCACTGGCAAAATGTTCTTTTAGGAGTTGCTTTTTTATCTGATGAGACAATAGCTTCTTTTATCTGGCTTTTTCAAACATTTATAAGAATCATGGATAACAAACATCCCATTACCATTTTTACTGATCAGGACCAAGCCATGGCTAGGGCAATAGAGATTGCATTGCCTAATACATGACATCGATTGTGCCAATGGCATCTATACAAGAAAGCACCTTCAAAGGTATGGTGCTTTAACAGTAACAACAGAGTTAAATGCTTATTTTATTATTGTTTCAGACTTTGTGATTCAGCTCAGGAATTTGAGAGCAAATGGACGGAAATGATATCAAAAGGAGAACTCCAAAATAATCAATGGTTGAGTGATCTTTACAAAATCAAGGAGAAGTGGTCAACTGCATTCAATAAAGATTGTTTTAATCTTGATATTTTATCAACCCAAAGGAGTGAGTCAACCAATCATGTATGCCATGGTTATTCCAAGCCAACAAGTACTATCACGGAGTGCTTCCTCGGTTTGGAGAAGATTATGAGGATTTGGCGTCGAAATGAACAAGATGAAGAATTCAAATGTAGTCAAACTGACATAGTTCCATATATGAAAAGTAGTTCAGTATTGAAGCAAGCTGCAAAATTTTATACAAGGAAATTGTATGGATTTTTTGAGGAGTTCTTACATGGACTTGGTGGATTATGCGTTGATAATACATCATCAGATTTATCAATGTTTTCTGTTTGTAACATTGACAGCTCCATTAACTCACACAGATGGATAGTTAAAATCAGTTCAATTGAAGGTACCATTGAATGCACATGTGCTAAGTTTGAAATGATGGGAATATTATATGCACATTGCATGAGAGTAATGAGACAGTTAGACGTTATTAATATTCCCATTAAATATTTACTCCCTAGATGGTCAGTCAATGCTCGAAAAGATTTATATTCTGGAGGTAAGATCCCAACTCTTTGTAGTAATGCCTTTCAACTAATTTCGGGTGATAGCAACTTGATTTTCAGAAATTATGCATGCCGTTTTGCATATAAAATTAGCACAGAAGCACAAGGTAATAAAGAAGCTGAGAAGTGTGTCATAGATGATTTGAGTACTTTGGCTGAAAAAGTTCATTCCATCAAGCTTGTTAGTAAAAACACACCAAATTCTGGAGCTGGTAATGAAACAATTAAAGATCCAAAGAAATGTCGGCCTAAGCGAGTTTCAAATGCTAGATTGAAGGATCACTGGGAGAAAAAGAAACCGAAAAAATTGAAACAAACCGTCACGATACCTTCAACAAGCTTACACTTTACAAATACAGAATCTGGTAGTCAATCGTCTTTCCTGTAACCAGTTAATTTTGCATGTAATTTATGACATTAATATGACTTTCTGAATGTATAATTGATTTTGGATTTAGTTTGTGTAATACCGAGCAATACCGATCAATACCAAGCAATTACTTCGCTATACAAACCTATACCGAGCCATATAAATCCATCAAGAGCAAGCATGACCTATGCATACCGAGCAATACCGAGCGATACCGATTGTTATTTGATTGTTACCGATTTACTGATATCGAGTCATAATGAGCAATTACCGACCATTACCTATGCATACCGATCTATTATGATCAGTACCGAGCATTACCTATACTAAGTATTAGTGGTTCTGCTCGGTATTGATCATTACCTAGAAGTACCGTGCAGTACCGAGCATAATTCGTAGTTATTATGCTCGGTACAGATCAATACCGAGCAGTACCGAGCAGTACTGAGCATAAGTAATAGTAATTATGCTCGGTACAGATCAATACCGAACAATACCGAGCAGATACGAGCATTGATATTATGATCTCTGCTCGGTATTGATCATTACCGAGAAGTTCCGTGCAGTACCGAGCATAATTTGTAGTTGTTATGCTCGGTACAGATCAATACCGAGCAGTACCGAGCAGTACTGAGCATAAGTAATAGTAATTATGCTCGGTACAGATCAATACCGAACAATACCGAGCAGATCCGAGCATAAATATTATGATCTCTGCTCGGTATTGATCATTACCAAGACGCACCGAGCATAATTAGTTGTAATTATGCTCGGTACTGATCAATACCGAGCAATACCGAGCAATACCGAGCAGATCCGACCTTACCTTTTGGTAATTGTAATATGTATTGATCAATACCGATCTGTACCGAGCAATACCGAGATGGCTATTGCACCCAATTTAAAGTAATTTGCACCATTTCGTTTAAGAAAACATTTCACAATATAAACAAAGTTTAACATTACAAGTCATAAGCAAATTTAAAGTAATTTGCACCATCTCATAATCTAATGAATTTTAGTACATAGCAAGTCATAAGCAAATTCAGCTCTATACAATGGCATATTTGAATGCCAGTCCAAATATCTATACCATTTAATTGGTTCTTTTTGTATTAGAACTTCAATATATTTACAAAGATACATTCCGCAATCAACGCTGTTATTTTGTGTTGGCACGTTTCGAAATCCTTTGATTGGCCATTTCGTTATATTAATGTCGAAGGCGTCGTCCGTATCTTTGTAGAAATGAGAAATCTGGAAAACCAAATTCAAATTATCATGGAATTTTGATAAGAGTCGAGATGCTAACAAAAAAATTAGTTATTACTTACAACTTCTGGGAGTATCGCTTTATGTGTCTTCTTCGGTAACGAATCGTAAAACTCCCACCTTTTTTTAACCAAGTTGCAAAGTAGTAATGTCCAATGTTCTCCGTATATTATTGGAACAAAGATCAAATTTACATTCCTGATAATGTTTTTGTCTATATTTGATACGAACGTTTTTGTGTTCGAATCATTGTATTATTTATAGTATAGCTGGTTAAAAAGATAGAAAAAGTAGTGTGATTAGTTCTAACATATAGTTAAACCGAATAAATAAGAAAATGTAAACTACTAACCCAATGGAAGCTTGAAACAAATACAAAAGGTTGATTACGACCAGGAAATGCTGCTTCCTTTTGCGTTAATAAATGAGCAAACGCGTCTATGTGGTTATTATCAAGCTCTTCCGACATTAATAATTCGTCCAATTGGCTTCTATTTATTGATATATTTCCAAACTCGAAGATTGAATCACTCCTGTATAGAAAAAAAAAACAAATTAGTATAAAATGAAGTTCTCAATTTGGTATAAAATGAAGTTCTCAATTTGCAAATTGATATAAATCAACAAGTACTTACTTAAACTTGAATTGTTTAAGTGCATTATCAATTATGATGCGTTTATCTTCGCCAATTAAAGCTCTGCCAGGGTAATCTAACATTTCAGCTGCAGGAGCCCTTGGAATTTCTATATTTTCATCAACTTCATAAACAACCACCTCTTTACCAACAGTTTGATCAAGAACAGGAACATCTTCTTGTGTAAGTGGTTCTGGGATTACAGCTGCAGTAGTTGGTGTAGGTTCCGGTGGCGTTTGTGCTGCAGTAGTTGTTGTATCAACTGCAGCTTTATTAGGCGCATCATCAGGACGATCAGCAGCACTTGCAGCCGATGCCGAGTCTTCGGGTAGCAGTTTTTTTTTAATTTTCTTCTTCCTAACACCAGTAGTAAATGGTGTGGTAACAAGTTTTCTTTTTCGGTCATTTCTCCTTTGTACTCTTTGTGCAATTCCAGTCAATATTGAAGGATCAACCTCATACTCACTTAAGGTCGTCTCTTCAGATGCAGTTGGAGATAAAGAAGATTGAACACACCTTTCTTTATTGTAATTTTTTAAATATGAAGGAAATTGATCTTCAAAGAATTGCATCAAGAAATGGTCTTTCTTTTTAATTTTTTCTTTTAAATTTGAATTTTCTTTCTCCAAATCAAACATGGAATCCTCCAAAAAATGTATGCGATGTTCTTGTACCTGATTGGTTGCTTCCAGCTCTGCTACCTTCTTCTGGATGAAGTTGTACTTATTGAAAAGCTCGAATATTGATTTATTTAATATTACCAAGTTAGCTTGATCATCAACATTTGTACATTCAGGTTGTCCAGATGACTCAGGATGACTTCTACTTGTAAACATTTGTGGTCTGACTGGAGTAGGTGTAGGTGAGTTATGTTTGGGTGGACTCGACAACCCCACTGGAGAAGCAGGAGTGGTTTCAGTTGACTCGGCAGTTGTGGGGCAGGGTACCCTACTAGGGCTTGCCTCCTTTATTGGACTGGAAGGTGGAGAAAGATGAAGCAATAAATCTTTCTCAACATCAGTTATTCCTTGCAATTCCGTTAGTATCTGCAAAAAATTTAACATTATCAGAAAATTAAACCATAAAAACATATAATTTTAAGAGATAGTAGAATTAAAAAATGTAGTTTACATACCTCATGTTCTTCAAGGTCAGCAAATATATTAATAACTTCTTTCTCAGTGTAAATGAAGTTCCCATCCCAGCGAGTAAAACGAGGCCGGGAAAGATCATCCTGTACAGCATGTATTGTTGTATGTTCAAGGAACCAAATCTGTACAAATGAAGCTATTTTATTTTTGCTTTAGAATATGTAAAATAATCATATATTTATTGAACAATAAAACAATACTCACAATTAAAATCATTACAAAACCATTTACATAACCCAAACCCATTCCCTTAGCTTTTTTGGTTGCAGCAACATTGAATTCTTGAACCAGGAATCCTCTAATTGAATCAGGCCAATTGTACTGATTAAACAATTCTGGACTGTTGAGAAGTTCAAAGATGGAAACTGGAATCCGAAAGTTAACCATCAGATAAAATATATTCGATAGCAGGTATAGGAGGAAGCATTTCACAACGTCATCCATTCTAGTGCTACTATCCAACCTCTCAATGTCGTGGCGAATGTCATTTGATGTTTTGCCACTGGATCTCGTACTTCCAACGTCAAAAATAATTCCCCTGCTTGGCATGCCAATCAATATTGCAACTTCTTCAGTTGAAAATTTAAGACTTCGTCCTTTAATAATGAAACTTTCTGTTTTCATATCCCAGTTCGAAATTAGCATATGTATGAGTGGAACATTTTGAGGCATAACAGGAAGCCTAAGGAACTGGTTGACATGCAACAGACCCAATCTAACAACCAAAGGTTCTCCAAACTTCTGAACAAGAACATTGCAAACTTCTCTGAACGTCAAAAACCTGCATCGGAAATGAATCTTTGGAGTATAACCCTACGTAAAATCAAATTGTTAATAATGCTATTAATTAATAAAAATAATTTACTTATAATAACTAATATTAATGCTCGGTACTGCGCAGTACCACACAGTACCGAACATTACTGCTCATAACAATTAGCAAAATTGCTCGGTACAGATCAATACCGAGCAGTACCGAGCAATACCGAGCAGTTCCAAGCATAACAATTATCAACTCTGCTCGGTACAGCTCAATACCGAGCAGTAAAGAGCACCACCAAGCATAATTATTACTAATTCTGCTCGGTACAGATCAATACCGAGCAGTACCGAGCAATACCGAGCATAATTATTGCTAATTCTGCTCGGTACAGTTCAATACCGAGCAGTACCGAGCAATACCGAGCATAATTATTTCTAATTCTGCTCGGTACAGATCAATACCGAGCAGTACCGAGCAATACCGAGTAGTACCGTGCAATACCTAGCTATACCGAGCAATACCTAGCTATACCGAGCAATACCGAGTAGTACCGCTCGGTATACTACTCGGATACGCTTCAGCATGGAGCATTACCGAGCTATACCGAGCAATACCGAGCTATACCGAGCAATACCGAGCAGTACCACTCGGTATAGATCAACATTGCTCGGTACCGAGCAATACCTAGCTATACCGAAAAAATCCAAGCAGTACCGCTCGGTATAGATCAACATTGCTCGGTACTAATCAATACCGAGCTATACCGAGCAATACCGAGCAGTACCGCTCGGTATACTACTCGGATACGCTTCAGCACGGAGCTGTACCGAGCATGGAACAGATCTATACCGAGCTAAACCGAGCAATACCGAGCAGTACCGCTCGGTGTACTACTCGGATACCCTTCGTAAACCTTACCATATATATATTGAAGAAGTAACTAACCTGAGGCATCGTAAAATCAAATATGCAGATCTTGAAAATTCGCAGAAATGGAAGAAGCTGAACTGCCGGTTGGAGAAGATGAAGTATATCGAAGCGTATAATGACTGAAGTGAAAGACGGTAAGGTATGTTTGAAAACATAGCCATTTTTTTCGGGTCCGCGCAATAATATTCGGGTCCGCTGCTCGGGCCATTAGTTTTAAATTTCGCACGTGCCATATTCCCAATCATCACCGGGTCGGGTTTCGGGTTTTGTTGCTGCCATATGTCGCGTTATAAAGGCATACCGAACGTAGAGATGCGTCAGGTGGGAGGAGGCAATAAAAATTCCATCCCAACAGGGCCGGTACAAGAATTCAGAGTTTTACAGAGAATCCTCTTAACATAAGAAGAAGATATATTTTTATTATTAAATTTTTGGTCCATTTCAAAAGCTAATGTTGTGAAAGTAATTATTAAATTATTCTTAGGAAAATATTATTTTTTATTTTGCTGTAAAAGCTTCTAACATAAATCTTTTTTTAAAGTAATATCAAAATAGTGGATCAGTAAAATTTATGATTGTGTATTAATTAATGATTAAATTGTCAATGCCCAATTTATAAAAAATCAATTTGAACATTACTTTGAAATATTCTAAATAATATATTAAGTTATAGAGCTTAATTGCTATCCTACGAAGACAATGTACAATATACATTCAGTCACAAATAAGTCATATTTATAGAGATATCACTATATTTTTCAAGATATTCTAATTTTTTAAATTAAAGTGGGCATCATTTTTTTAATGATAAAACCTCCAAGCCTTTGATCTGATCTGTTACAAACAATCCATAATAAAGAAAGGCTGAAAAGAAAAAACAAAGATAAAGAAACAAAGAAAAATGCCACATAAGCAACCTAGTCGACAGGAGGTAATAAATGGAAGCAAACACCCAAGCATGCAGAACTCCCATGAGAATCAAGAAATGGAACTTGAAGACAACCGGCAAAATGACCAAACAAACCATGCAGGGAAAAGGAGCAATGAACCATAGGTGCCAAAGTGATCACCAAGATAAGCACTAGAAAGAAAAGAGAAGGAAACATGATAGCCTTCATTGGAGAACAAACTAGTGGAGAAAATCCTTCATTGGATCATCATGATGAATCCTCTTCAATCTATAAGCCTCAATGTCTTTAGCTGTAACATGCATGTCGCCATTATGTAAGAATCATGTAATAGATCTAAAAATTGGTTATTCAAGACAGATCAAACACAAGCTTATCATCATAATTAACCTCATCGCTCCACTTGACATTGTATTTCCATTTTCTTTCATTTGTTTCTTCCATCTTCCTTTGATTCTTCTGTATAATTGGAAGCCAGTAACAATATATACAATTAGGATTATCAAATAAGATCCTCGTTCGTGTTTGATCATGCTCAACTCAGTAATTAGCTCAAATTCAACTTGATAAAATCTTAATTATATATATAAAGCTTTCAAGCAAAGGCTCGTTTACAACACTATAATACAACTAAAAAATAACATTAAATTTAGAGAGAAAAAGCATAGATATGCTCATCTTCTTTTGAGACTCAACAAGAAGTTTTTGATCAAGAACGAGATCTTGCGGGATTTCAGTTCCCAATGTAACAGGCTGCTTCTCTTCATGCCTCTATGGGGTCTATGCTAAATAGGCATTTAGACAAAAAATGTTCTTGAAGTTGCATATTTCATACCAGGAATCGAATTAATTTTAAACAAATGACAAAGCAATACATATAGAGCTTTTGCTACTCTCTTAATTCCTAACATAGTTAAATTTCTTAGAACCTGTGCTCATCAATAAGCATGCATGTTCAAACCATGAGCAGCAAACAACTAATAAAATCAAATTTTATATATTGGCAAAATTTGTAATCATGGTACAACTCTTTCACTAATTAAATTATTGTACATTTAGAAGGAAAAAAGTCTCATATATCACATTGGGAATTATAGTCATGTTTATGTATACTGTAGGACAAAACATTGAAATTATTTATTTTATTAAACGTATATAATGTAGATAAGTTTTGTTGACTTTATTTCAAAAGAAAAACAATGCTGAAATGAGAAGCAAAATAAATAAAAAAAAGGAAAAAAGAGGGGGAAAACAAAACACAATTGTATAATTTCAAATATCGACTCTAACAAATTAAAACTGCCTTTCTTCTCAAAAGTACAAACAAACACATGTATCATGATCATAAAAGAAACTACAATCTATTAAGAGTCTTACCTTCTCTAGCCTCCTAAAGGGCGATGTTTGATTTCATCAAATCCCCTGCAGCTCTAGCAGAGCATGTGCAGTAGCTATTAGAAATCAATTGTTTACATCACTTAATTGTAGCCGCATTGGTGGTCCTTCCTCCAAGAACCCCATAAATCTCAAGGCAAGTGTTATCTCTACATCACGGCATTTTCATCGTCTTTGCCCTAAATTCTTGATTTCGTAAATCTGATTTTTTTTGCGGATTTCGTAAATTCGATCGAATCTGCGCGCAAAAGGGGAGAAATTTTGTGATGGTTGATTTTTAGGTCACATTTAACGGTTGGAGGTTAAATGGTTTTTTTTTTTTAATTTATTAATTAATGATTATTAATTATATTAATATATGATAAGTAAGATTTTATTAATCTAATTATAATTGATAAGAATAAAATATAATTAATAATATTCAATCATGTAAATTACATACATATATACTAATTTTAACATTTAATATTTATCAAATATTTTAATCCTTAATTTACTAACTCTTGAATTTCATAGATTTATAGGATTTACGAGAGATGAAGCACTAGAAGATATTATTTTGTATCTTATGGGCTATTTGGATAGGGTTAGTATTTAACTCAAGTGGGTTTTAGTAAATGCTTTAAATTTGGATATACTAAATCCAAGGGCTGTCAATATTTGACACGTCATGAAAACCCGTTCCGAAAAATCTGGGTTGAAATCGGGTCGGGTTTGGGTTGACCCAACGGGTCGGGTTCGGGTTAACCCGGCGCATCCCGCGTGCCCGCGTCACGCGCACCCGCCACGTCCCGCCACCCGCGCGCCCGCGTTCTGCAACACCCGCGCGCCCGCTTCCTGGGCACCCGCCCGTGTCCAGCCCACCCGTCGCCCCAGCCAGCCCGCGTCCGTCTCCTGGGCACCCGCCCGTGTCCAGCCCACCCGAACCCGACCCGTGACCCGAAATTGACACCCCTACTAAATCCCAATGATGTGTTAAATCCTGAAAAATGTTTGCATTGTAGAGGTTAAATTGAATTAAATTTTAATGTGTTACTTAGATACTTATTTTAGGATTTAAAGTGTTAGCTAATAGAAGATTTTAATAATATTTATTGATAGTTAATATATAATCATATGTAACAAGAAATGATATTTAATATCTAATCTTATTTTAATAATAATTCTATGTAGTTATTTGTAACATGAAATGATATTGCTTCTACATTGGAAGTTAATTTTACTGTATTAAAATTCTTGATTAATTTATTATTGATATTCCGTATTTACAAAATTAACTTTAACTTTAACTCTTAGATTATAAAAAATTTCTATGCAATCTTCTAAAATATTAATAATTGTAAATTTTTATTTAAGTCCTTTAGAGATGTTGAATTTAATAATATTTAACTTCATGATTTATCTTTGTTATCCCAAACGCCTTTTGAAGAAGTTTTAAATCAATTTTATCATTTTTTTTTATACAGAAAATATCCTCCAACAATAAAGCTCATAAAGGCAATCCAAAATGTAAAATAAAACTACAAAAAAAACTACCTCTGTTTTATGCCAACAATACTGGCTACAAATAACATATTTCGTCATTTAAATTTGAATACTTCATTACCAGGATAACAAACAAACGTAACACTTGAACACTAAGCTGCAACCACTTGGGCATCCCCTTCCATTGCGACATCTTCCCTATGCCTATCAAGCTTAACACCAATATCTTCTTTGTAATCTCCATGAACATCTATGAGTTTTCCGAGATCAAACTTTGGAGCCTTGAGGATCTTCACCTTGCGGATAAATACATTCTGCAGGGGGTAGATGCTTGTTGTTTCCTTCTCAATCTCCTTACCTATGACCTCCGGAATGAATTTCTGCACCAATTCCTTCATATCACATGATGAAGCTTGATTGGACATGATCTCCCTCACTTTACGATGAATCTATCTTATCTGACTACTCTGAGCATAGCAAGTACGCTTTACTTGATTTGGCCTTCTCTTGGTGAAGCCGATGAGGAAATCACAATGTGTAACTATAAGTAGTCTTCATGTCAACTTCAATTAATTTCTGTCATTTGCGAACCAGAGACCTGAGCTTGTCAGTGGTGAAATCCATGCCCCAAAAGTTTGTGAGAACATTTTTGCATAGGACATCCTCTGCACGAAGCCTAATCTTTCTGTATGCTTGATCCTCATCATTTTGAAGATCGACGAGGGAGACCTCAAACACTCTATGCTTAAGACCTTCAGAAGCAATCTTGGTTCCATGCGTCCTCGACACGAGAGTCTTCCCGATATTCCTCACCGAAAAGATCGATGGAGCCTTGATGTCATACCAATCCTTCTTCGAGAAGGGATCCACTGTCTTCTTCTTGCCTCCCTTCTTCCCCTTGGAGATCGACCACCATATCTACTTTCTTTTACCTCATGCAGCAATTATGGTTTCAAGGGAAGTTCGGAAGAGTAGTAGAGAAATCAATTTTATCATTGTTTTGTTGGTTGTATGCATTTTTTTTCTTACATGCAGGGCTATGATAATTGATTTAGAGTTGAATTTTAAAATAAATTAATATAATTTCTCCACTATGATTTTAATGTAAATATCTGATTTTTCATTAATGTAATTAATAACTATAATTATTTATAATAATGAAATTTTTTTTAACAATGATAATATAATTAATATTTTTTTTGTTAAAATTTTATGCAAACATGAAGAGCTTTCAACAAGATTTTTTTTTCAATACTCTAATAACTCTTAACTCTAAGAGAATTCAAAAGTAGAACAGAAGGGGTACCAAAATATAAATATATAAGTAGCCAAGTAGATCTAGTTGAAAGCATGATGAAATTAAGGAGCAAAGTGGCACACCTAGAGATTCTAGAGGAACATTTTAGTCCCACCATTTGAAAGTAACGTCAAATCTTTTTTAGAAAAAAAAAAAAACTAGCAAGTGACAAAAAGCAAACAGATTCTCTCTTTGGCTAATTGGTCATGGAATTGCATCAGAGGGTTTCACTTCTTCTCTTCCTTCTCAGCCTCTGCAGCCTTCTTCAATCTGGCACCAACCTGCCTAGCATTCATTCTCTCAACACGAAGTTTTCCATAAGCCTTGAAAGCCTTCATCTCATCTGTGACTTTCACCATCTCAACTGAAGGCTTGTCAAGCACAAAAGGCATATAGTCACCCTTCACCTGGGTGGCCGTAGCAAGCTCTTCGGGAGTGGAATCACCAGCCTTAAATTTCCTTGCACGTCTTGGGAAAATGACTAGCTTAGCTTTGTATGTCTTCAGCCTTTGCACATTGGCCTGGAGACCTTCCAAGGAGCGGTTCTTCCTACGGTGATCAACTGCAATGCCAATTGTGGGTGCAAGCTTCTTGGGAATTCCTGCAGCCTTGAGTTCCTCCAGAGTAAAGCCTCTACCAGCTCTGGGTTTCATATTGTACTTCAGTGTCTGGCAACGAACAACTGGGCGGAGGGGACCAGATGTTGGGCGAGGGAAGATTTTCAAAGCCTTCTTCTGTCTGGCAACACGTCTTCTGGTCTTTCGTGCAGGCTGGTTGAACCAGGTCCTCACATAGTTTTGCCAATGCTTTTTGAAGTGACCATTTGGCACTACATTATTGTGCTTCACCATGATTATACGGTATGCCGACGCCGCATTAGCTTTCTAACTCCAACTTCCGGCGCCCGAGATGCTGCGGCTCTAGGAGCTTTCAACAAGATATGCTGTCATTTGAATAGTTTCTTAATAATACATTTTAAATTATATAAGAGGAATAAGAAAAATAAATTAAGACCAACTCACTGAAATTTTGTGCACTTGCCTGAGGAAGAAATGTGAAGTACTAAACTAAGGCTTCAATTCGTTTGGGACGAATTTTTTACTGCATCTTAAAACATCTTTCTAGTATAAATTTGCGAGGTTCGGTGTTGCTGGATTTGCCAAGACAAAGAGGACCGTTGTGAACGATGGTGGGAAGAAGATCGGGAATAGGTGCAACGTTTAGCTAGAAGGAGAGAACGAGAGAGGTTATATGTTTAGAGGAAAATGTGGCATGTGTTCTTTTTTTAAGGGCCAAGAGGATAACTGTTCAGCTACTAATTAGAGGAGTTGTCAATAAATACGGATGGATGCCACCAATGCAAATAACTTGTCAAAAACATAAAAAAAGAATTAACTATATTTGAGAACCTTTTTTATTTACGAGATAAACCAAATGTGAGGTTCTAAATGGCAATTGGAATAAGGGCCCTAAATGGAAAGGGATAAATATGGTATGACATATCAATATTTAAAATTTTAATTTAAAATTGAAAAACAAATTAATTATTGCATTATTATTTAGATATTTTTATTTAAAATTGAATTAAATTGTAAAGAATAAATTTGAATGTTTGTGATTTAAAGTACTAAGAATTAAATGCAGAATTTTATTTGGGAAGAAAATTTATAATCGTCACTATAGATAAGATTTAATATAGATAATGTAATGCATTATGGATGCCTTGAAGGTAGTCTTGATGATCCGAATGCATGGGAAGCGATCACGGTGACGAAGAAGCCATCTTACATTCTAAAAAAATATATTAAGAAAAAAAAAGGTCCACAAGATAATGGCCATTTCTTTTAAGTATTTTTTCAATTCCAAATTAGACTTTTGAGCCATTCAACATTGGATTATTGATTTTTACCTCATTTTACTTCTCAACAAAAGTATATAGAAAGAAATGGGAATTGTATGAGTGCTAGGTTTCCATCTACCATGTTTTTGTCAGTCTATTGCATCTTTTGGAAGCCCCTTAACTATCATATGTGAAAATAAATATATATTTTGTATGTTAAATAATGATCAAATTGTCAATGCCCATTTTATAAAAAAATCTATTTGAACATTCCTTCAGAATATTCTAAATAATCTAGTAAGTTATGGAGCTTAATTGTTATCCAACGAAGAAAATGTTCTACATATATTCAGTCACAAATAAGTCATATTTATAGAGAGATCACTATATTTTCAAGATATCTTAATTTTTTAATTAAAGTGGGCATCGTTTTTTTTCGAATAAAACCCACATACGAGTACTTTAGGGATCAACAGCCCTCTAAAAATACAGCATTTAAAAGAAAACCTACGAGCCTTTGATCCGATCTATTACAAACAATCCACAATAAAGAAACAATAAAAAGAAAAACAACACAAAAGAGACAGAAAAATGCCGCATAAGCAATCCAGTCAACACGAGGTAATATATAAACGGAAGCAGCAACCCAAGCAAGCACTAATCCCACGAGAACAAGCACTAGAACCTGAAAACAGCCTACAAAATGACCAAACAAACCTTGCAGGAAAAGGAAAAATAAACCAAAGGTGCAAAAATGATCACCAAGATCATCATCAAAAGACATAAAAGAGAAGGCAACATGATGGAAAGACTACCCGCAACCCAACACACCAGACAAGAAATAAACAAAAACCAAACTACATTGCCGAAGAGCCACCACCCAGACAACAACCAAAAGCAACACTAAGACAATGAGCATATGAGGAAGACCAACAACTAAATAGAAGAAACCAAATCATTTCCTTTTTTGCTTCCTCCTACGACGTTTTCCACCACCAATAACAAAAGCTTTTTCAACAATGAGGTTAACATTCAAATTATACATCTTTTGAACATCATCCTCTGGCCCCTTCAAGTCATCCCCAACACTCCTGCAGGGTGAATAAACATAATCGTTAAGCCAATTGTTTTGCTCCAAACAATTAGTTTCCATACTACCTACTAATTGTGCTTTCAAAACCTCACTAGAAATAAGCGAAACTGGGACATCAATAACCGGTTCCGACAATGACACGGGAGATTCATTAGGAGTCTCAACAGAGGAGTCCACCACATCGCTAGACCCAATAGACACAACGCATAAAGGTAATGACATGTGACGGCCACCAAAAAGAACATCAATAGCATCACCGACTAAAGCAGGCAAGGTAATGGGGGTAGATATTTGGTTCATTATATAGTTATTCGCATCAAGGCCCTCATTAGTCAAAGGCACACCAACCTCAACAACATCATCAAGAGCAACAATCAAGGGATCAATGCTCACACCATCATGACCCGCAACATCCCCAATGCCAACAACATCAGAAGGATCAACATTCACAGCAGAGATAGTTCCATAACACAAGGCATCAATACCCATCACATTAGGAACATGAGAAGCAGAAACGTTCCAAGCTGAGATATTTTCACTACACAAGACATCATTTTCCACCTCATTGGGAATAGGAGAAGAAACAAGCCTAGTAGTAATATCTAAATTATCCAAACCATCCATAACTTTCCCAATAGAATTATCAATAACAAGAATAGAAGCATTAGCATGAGCACTTGGCACAATAGTGGAGGGAAGAGGATGACAATTACTAATTAATTAAGCAAGTGGGGATTTAAAATTTTTTTTATAACTTTTTGCTGTGTTGAAGACATTTTTTATTTTGATTATTTTCACTCAATCATTTATATTATATTTTGTCTATTTTCGAACATGGCTTATGTTTAACTCAATTAACTTATATTGGCAACTAATTATTTTTAAATAAAATTTTGATCTTTTTGTAAATAATAATCTTAGCTTTTTATTAAACTTTTTTTATGAAAATGCTAATATTTGTACATAGATTTTTTATATTTATAAGTATGATGGTTTTTTTTATTCCACCATAATAAAAAATTACAAATGCATCAAAATGGATTTTTGGGTCGGGTTTAAGTCTAACCCAAAAGCAACCTGCTTTGAATCTATTTGGCCTAATTTTTACTTGTTTAACAAACATGTCAAAATCATGTACCCCAACCTAACCCATTGGCAACACATTTAACCCAACCACAACCTTCATTGGAGAAAATCCTTCATTGGAGAACTAACTAGCTAGAGGAGAAAATCTTCATTGGATCATCATGATGAATCCTATTCAATTTGTAAGCCTCCATGCATGTCTTCAACAGTAACTTGCATG
>CM028358.1:8073521-8090952 GCA_016618105.1 Dendrobium huoshanense | reverse complement strand
ATCAGCTTCTTAAGGGTTTTACAATTGTGATAGCCCCAGCTGACGAAACTGAGCTGATGCATTTGTTGGCAACAGCAGCGGCCATAGATGAAGACCTTCTTGCTGGAGCCGAAGAGATCTTAGCAAAGAGGAAACATGACTCTAAGAAGGTAGTGATTTCGTGGAACTCTATGATGGGGGACTTGCTAAGAACAAGGGAGATTCAAGGTGCACAAAAGTTGTTCGATGAAATGCCTAATAGGGATCTTGTGAATTGGAACAAATTGTTTGATGGGATCCAGAGCCTACTATGCGATTTTAGTTAAGATAAAGAATTCATTCCAAGGGTCAAATATGATCTTATTACTACCGGTGGAGGCTTGCAAATTTGTCGGAATCCAAAGGAACTCATTCGACTAATGAACAAGTTTGCGGATATGCATCAAAGACGTAAAGTCTTTGACCCATGAGGATGGATTACAATTCCTACATCAATCTTCCTCCCAATAACACGCCTCGACGGAGTCAAGTTCTTTTCACTCAAGGGGAGAATGATGTAGGGCATTTTAGCTTATAATGTCTCTTAGGTTATTTTATTTAGTTGTTACATGTTTGTTACAAGTTTTCTAGAATATTCTAGGATTCTCTAGGTTTTCCCTACTTTAGTATTATATATAGGAAATGTGAAAGAGGAAAGGACTCATCGATGAATATTATTTCTTTTTGAAGCATTAAGCTTTGTGTTTGCCATTTTTTCTGGATTGAGATTAAATCTTCAAGCATCCTCTTCTTCCAACAATCCAACGATGTTATCCCCACATCACACCAATTCTTTCAAAAAATATAAATTGGACAAATCAATAAACAACTCAGTGGCCTGAAGGTAAACACATTTTTTTGCCAACAAATCAACATATGAGTTACAATTTCTAGGAATATGAGAGGCAGTGGATTCAACATTCTTCAAATGATTCATAATGTTTCTAAAAATTTAAAATAATGAAGCATTATTGAAACAATTAATCTTAACAAGGTTAACAATGATTAAAGAATTAGAAAAATATTTGGATAATGAATTGGGAGCAGAATTTAAGGCTGAGTAAGAGAGTAGTGGCTTCATCAATAATCATATTGCCATCAGTCATTTTATTAGCAAAGGCAAATATCATATCACCACTAAAATCCTAACAATTCCCAAAACATCCGACACCAGCTTTAGATGGAGATCTGTTAACATTTAATTTAAACTAGTTAAAAGGACAATTTAAACCAATAAATAACTCTAAAAAAATTTCTAACACTATCTTTATTAAAAGATATCATTAAAGTAGTAGTCCAAGACATAACGCCTTTGAAATGCTTAGGTAAAAGTAAATTGGCATTAATTATTTGATGGGTTTTAATTTTAAGGCAAATAATGATGCTTCCATAGTTCATTTCGAAGCCAAGAAGTTTACTATTGTTTCTCTTCAACCATAATACTAGAAAACTATCATAAGGACAATAATAACAATGTGGCTAGCAGGCAAACTAGTGAGCCAAAAACGAATAGCAAATAATGACATTAGAAGCAAAATTAAAGCCCAAAACATTCTCCAACGTGTATTGTAGGATTTACGAGAAATGAATCACTAGAAGATATTATTTTGAATCTTAGGGACTATTTGGATATGGTTAGGATTTAACTCATATAGGATTTAGTAAATCCTATAAATTTGGATATACTAAATAACAATGGTGTTAAATAGAGAAAAAGTTTGCATTGTAGAGGTTAAATTCAATTATATTTTCATGTGCTACTTAGATACTTATTTTTGGATTTAAAGTATTAGCTAAAAGAATATTTTAATGATGATTATTGATAATTAATATCTAATCATATGTAACATGAAAGGATAATTAATATCTAATCATATTTTAATAATAATTCTATGTAGTTATTTGATAATTAAAAATTTATAATCATATTTTAATAATATCTAACAAAATTTTAATAAATATTGATAATTAATATCTAATCGTATTTTATTAATAATTCTATGTAGTTATCTGTAACATTAAATGATATTTCTTCTACATTGGAAGTTAATTTTACTGTAAAAAATTTCTATGCAATCATCTAAAATATTAATAAATGTAAATTTGTATTTAAATCCTTTAGAGATGTTGAATTTTATTATATTTAACTTGATGATTTATCTTTGATATCCCAAACTGCTTTGGATGAAGTTTTAAAATCAATTTTATAATTTTTTTTTAAACAGAAAAAATCCTCCAACAATAAAACTCATAAAGATAATCCAATGATTTGATTAACACCACATAGAATGACAGTTGGTACTTTTCTTAAGTATGAGGAATTGTGAAAAAAAAAAAAGAACTACAAAAAACTGGCTCTGTATTAGGATAACAAAAAAACGTAACACTTGAACATTAAAAATAATAATAATAATAATAATAATAATAAACACTTGAACATTAAGTTGCAACCACTTAGGCATCCCCTTCCATTGCGACGTCTTCCCGAGTTGGCCTATCGAGCTTAACGCCAACATCTTCCTTATAATCTCCATGAACATCTATGAGTTTTTCGAGATCTATGTTTGGAGGCTTGAGGATCTTCACCTTGCGGATGAATACATTATGCAGGGAGTAGATGCTTGTTGTTGTTTTCTCAATCTCCTTACCTTTGACCTCGGGAATGAATTTCTGCACCAATTCTTTCAGATCACATGATGAAGCTTGATTCGACATGATCTCCCTCATTTTACGATGAATCAGGCAGTGGTAGCTGAAGCACCAACTGCAAGGCGCTTTCTGGCCTCCTGAATGATGGATAGCTTAATGCCATAGCCCTTGGGAAGGGAAATCCATGGCTTGGTGCCCTTTCCAATAGTGAAGACATTGCCAAGGCGAGTAGCAAAGTCGTGCCCTGAAGCATCCTGGACGTGAATTGTCTCAAAGGTTCCCTTATGCTTCTCCCTGTTCTTGATCACTCCAACACGACCTCTGTTCCTTCCACCAGTAACCATCACAACATTGCCGACATCAAATTTGATGAAGTCAACTATCTTATTAGCCTCGAGGTGGAGCTTTAAGGTGTCGTTAGCCTTGATGAGAGGATCAGGGTAGCGAATTGTTCGTCCATCATAAGTGTTAAGATATGGAATGCCTTTCTGTCCAAATTGGACAGAACGGACCTTGCAGAGCTTGAACTTTGCCTCTTCATCTCTAATTGAGTGTAGACGAAAACGCCCCTTAGTGTCATAAAGAAGCCGAAAATTTTCATTAGTTTTTGGGATTTGGACAACATCCATAAACCCCGCAGGATAGGTTTTTATCTGTCCTGACCTTGCCGTCCACCATCACATGTCGCTGCATCAATATAGCAATGACTTCACGATAAGTGAGAGCATATTTCAACCTGTTCCTCAATATAAGTATCAAGGGCAAACACTCCCTAGCTTTATGAGGACCAGAGGATGGTTTTGGAGCAAAAGCACCACCAAGCTTATCAAGCATCCAGTGCTTGGGGGCATTGAGCCTCTTGAGATGTTTCTTCAATCCCCTAGCCATATCTGATCAGGTTTTTCCCACTGGAGAAGAAGCCGCACTACAAGACCAAGTCGAACAAGTCTGCCTTCTCCTCCCCTGCCGCCTGCAGCAATTAGAGCGACGGTGAAATGAAGACTGAGAAAAGGTGCAACGTTAAGCTACAAGGAGAAGAACGAGCTAGAGAGGTTAATTATGCGTTCAAAGAGAAAATTTGATGAGGGTTTTTTTTTATAGGTGCCAAAGAGGGTAACTGTTCAGCTACAAATTAGAGGAGTCGTCATTAAATATGGATGGATGCCAAAGAGGGTAACCGTTCAACTACAAATTAGAGGAGTCGTCATTAAATATGGATGAATGCCACCAATTCGAATAACTTGCCAAAAACATAAAAATAGAAATAACTATATTTGAAGATTTTTTTATAACAAAATTTTATTATTTTTCAACCCAAAAAAATCTCACGGCAAGCAACCAAATGAGCTCTATGAAAATCGTAAAATCCTAATATTAATCTAAAAAATGAAGGTGAACAATCGAACCTGAGGTATGGTTAGTCTTCGTAGACCGCCGCTTAAGAAGCAGTAAAAAAGCCGTCCCAAATAACGGCTTAAGTCTGCGTTGACTGGCGTTTAGTGAAAACATAGGAGAGAAACTTGCACGCTGTCCTCGTGGCGAAACGCTACACCGGCTATACGAACTTAAGAAGTTGCGGCACTACGAAGGCCGCATGGTGGCGACGGTGGCTCTTGATAGCCCCGCTTGTTACACCCGTCGGCAATGCAATCAGAACGGTCAGTAAAGCACAGAATTGAAATAGAATGTATTTATTTGCTAATTGTTTATAAGAAATAGAATGATCTCTCTCTCTCGAAACAGGATTTACAATCTCTCTCTCTCTCTCTCTCCAAACAGGATTTACAAAAACTCTGATAATTAATGTGGAACTCCAACTCTAATAGTATTGCTTTTATAGTGTTAATATTCCACGTTTCTTTGACAAATTCGGCGAGTCAGAAGTAGTTATAGGCCACAAATCATGCGTTCATTAGAGGAGCATAGAGAACACCTCTGCAATAGAATTAGTCATACTTAAATTTTGTTTTTAAATAAAAAAACACCTAATTTATATTCGTATTATCTTATTTTTTCATAAGATGTTTTTAATTTTATTAAGGAGGTAAATCAAACGTGAGATGTGACATGATCGTTGGAATAAGAGGCATAAATGGATAGGTTTAATTTAAAATTGAAACCAAGGTTTTGAAAACCGGACCGGACAACGAACCGGAACAAGGAGGGGTTCACGGTTCGACCGGTTCAACTGGTCTAACCGGGGTCGAACCGGATGACGTAATAAATAATAAGTTTATTTAAATTTAATACAATTAAAATAAAAATAATGTTATCATTCAAAGTATGAGATAAAAATTAAATTAAAAAAATTATGAAACATAAAAACTTATATAATTAAGTAAATAATTATTTTAAAATCAAAAAGAAAATTAAATCTCATAATTATAAGAATTTACACTCATAAAAATATGATAATTTTAAATTTGAATATTTTTCAAATTTTAAATTTAATTTATATATAACCATATAATTTAATATATATTATTATTAATTTATGTTACATATTTAATATAAATTTAATTCTAACCTAAGTTTATAATTTAATATAAGCTATTCTTATTTTATATTATATGATTAAATATATTTTACATGTTTATGATATATTGTATACAAAAGTTATTTTATAAATTTATATCTAAAATCATTAATAAATAAATAAAATTATTAATGATAAATTAAAATTGAAACACAAATTTTTAACTAAAATATTTGACTTTAATTTTTTTCTTCTTAATAGTTATGCAAATTTTATATAATTATGTAAATGTCTAGCTGAGCTATTAAATTAATAGGGGTGTTAAAATCTGACCCGACCCGAAATCCAACCCGAATTTGATCTTAGGAAAATTTCGGATTAGGTCAACCCGTTTAACATACGGATCGGTTAGGTTTGAGATGTCAACCCGTTTAAATAATAGGTAGGGTTCGGGCTGACTCGGCAACCTGAGATAAACCTGGTATTGACCCACATCAAGCCCTCCCCTTCGTGTTCTGCACTTCGCTTCACCGGCAGCTAACCTCGCTCGAGTCCTCGACTGCTCTGGTCTGCTTGCACGTTAGCGTTGGTCTAGCATCACTCGGACGCTTTCCGCGGTCCTCTCCCGCACTCCGCTTCACTCTGGTCTTTGGCGTTGGCCTTGACTGGACGTCACAAGCCCGCAAGACCGCGACTCACCTGGTCTCGCACCGCCCCGAGCCTCTCGCATGTTCTCGCCTGGACATTGCGGCCCTCACCTTCACTCCGCACTCGCACTCCGCAGTCGAACATGGTCTCTCCCCCGCCCCGTCCTCGCGCTAAACCACTGGTCTCGCCTACGCAAGCCTGGCAGACTTTGGATTGGCATTTTGTAAATGGGTTACGGTCGGGTCGGGTCACCCCGGCAACCCGCGTGGGTCGGGTCTGGGTTAGAAATCCCGACTCGTTTGTAAAATCGGGTCGGGTTCCGATTGACCCGTTTAGACCCGGGTTAAATCGGGCTCGACCCGAACACGATCTGTCGACCTGTTTTGACACCCCTAGTTATTACTAATCATTTTTTATTTATGTACTTTTTTTGTGTCGGATAAAATCTGGCACTAATTTTGTAGGCTCTGTTTCAAGTTGAGATTTGTAATGTTTTTCTTAAATGAGTTGGTTAGGAGCTTATTATATATTTATATTCTTGTTATATTATTTTTTTGACCAATTTCAACCCACTCAATATTTGGTCACTAAACCCTAAACTTGAAAAATAGTTATCTGAGTTGTTTGTCATGACAATAAATTACAGTTGAGGTCTTTGAAAATTTAAAAGTATATAATTTAATATTTACAATAGATAAATATAAAATTAAAAAAATCTCAATAATTAATGTGATGCTGACATTATAATTCAACAATTGAAATTTATTTTTCGATGACTATTAAACTTCCGCGAGTTTCGTAATTGAAATTTTGAAAACTGAAATTAAAAAAATAATAATAATAATTAATAGTTAATTTTACTGATATAACATAATCATATATATAATAAGTTTAGCAGTTTCTATATAATTAAATATAATATATTAAATTTTCATCAATTAATTATTAATAATATATTTTAATTCAATAATACTATATTCCCTTAATTAATATTTAAAATGATTTTTATAAAAATGATTGTGATGTTATTAAAAGAAAAGTATATATATTTAAATGGTTATACGTACCATTAATATACATATTATTTTATAAAATCAGATAAGATTTTTATTTATTTAATTAATTTTTTTTTAGGAAACGATATAGGTCCTACGCGTTACTAATAAAAAGAGATTGAAGTCCTTAAAGTGATCGATAGCTCACTAAATCTCAAAATACTACAATCAAAAAGACAAAAAAAAAAAAAAATTCCAAGAGTCAAAGATACCTGTGTACTTATAAAATCAAATGTCATAAACAATAAAAGGAAGGTTGGTAAGAAGCCAAACCCAAAAGCAGCTCCAAGCTTAGATAAGCAATCATCATTGTCCAAGAGAAACCATCAAAATATGAAAAATGTCAATAGCCAAGCATCATGTGAGAAGGAAGACAATTCGTAAAAGACCCACCAGCAGCCGAATAGTCCAAGAAGAACAGAACAAAGCACAACCTGCATAGGACAAGGAAATAAAAAAAATAAAATAAAAATATCAATGTGGAAGAAAACACCTTGAAAAACAATAACTAGAACCACCAATGAACAACTAAAAACCAAAGCAGACAAAAACCAATCAAAACTGTTACAGTACAATTTATCTTAAAATAAAGGATAACAATCATGAACCAGCGGGATAGACAACATAGCCAAAAATCATAGTACAACACCTCAACAAAATAGTAGTGGAGAACCAAGAAAAATTAGGACAACAGAGCCTCATTTATACCTCAAAGAAGGAAACCCAAGCTTATCCATACTCACCATGATGCGGAGCATTTTAGCTTATAATGTCTCTTAGGTTATTTTATTTAGTTGTTACAAGTTTGTTATAAGTTTTCTAGATTATTCTAGGATTCTCTAGGTTTTTCTTACTTTAGTATTATATATAGGAAATGTGAAAGAGGAAAGGGCTCATTGATGAATATTATTTCTTTTTGAAGCTTTAAGCTTTGTGTTTGCCATTTTCTCTGAATTGGGATTAAATCCTTCAAGCATCCTCTTCTTTCAATGATCCAACGACGTTCTCCCCACATCAGTTGGTATCAAAGCCTGGAGCTTGCGAAGAACGATGGACTACAGAAGGTGAGCTATCGACGACGATCGAAGCAGAAGAAAATGGACGGTTGACGAAGATCGATGCCGAATAAGATGGGCGGTCGATGAAGATCACCACCGAAGGAGATGGGCGGTCGACAATCATCGACGCCGAAAGAGATGGGTGGTCTATGACGTAGAAGACGATTATCCTCCGCTCCAACTTCCACTCTAATGGCGAGATCTGTCACCCCACTATCCTCAAGAAGATGACCGCCAAGGAAGAAGGGCTGTAGATCGTGATCGACGCTGGGAAGCCCTTCGAATGGCTTAGATGGAAGCATCACTTGATCGGATTGATGCCTTATTTTCCTATTTCATTCATTCTTTAGAACGAGTTTGCACATCGGTAAACGAACAATCTTCAGCCATCTACTCACACACACTCTCAAAGATCGATTCCGCCTCCGATCCCTCCGCCACTAGATTTGCAATCCGACCCAGCTTCGACCTTTCGTGACTCTGTCTGCGCTCCACGCGATTTGATCATGCCCGCCTGCGCACAAGTTGGAAGAATAGAGGAATAGACAATTTGTAACCTCGTATGAAGAATCATTCATGCTTCCAAATCCTGGCTGTCATCTCCTCAATAGGAACAATCTTCGTCTCCGGCAAGAAGATAAGTACGAAGATCTACATAATGACAAGCCAGCCAGAGAAGAAGGATTTGTTGCTCCGAGGGCTGTTCTCATGGATGCTGGGCCCGGCGTAATGGATATCATACGGTCAGACCCCTATGGTGTTAGAGGAATATTTTTGGGCGGTGCTGATATCTCTTCTTACCCAATGGATTGGACCCCAACCTCTACTTACTAGCAATGGAAGAGCTGAGAGCTGTAGTTCACATTCTATGCTTGAAGAAACGACTGATATAGAAGACCCGTCAGGAATTACTATCAGAGACATGAACGACCCGTTGCATCTCGAGATAGGGGATTATAGAAGAGTCACAGAAGAGTTCCGTCTTACACCCACTTCTTCTTCGTTCCGACTGATGACCAATTTCCAGTATCAAATGTTTCAAGAACATTCTGATATCAATCAGCTTTAATCTACTCGTATTTCAAAATTTTTGAATGCTTCTCATTTTATAATGAGGACTGGATTTTGTTCTTCCAGAGATAATGTATTATTTAAGCTTTTTGATCTACAACCCGCAGGTTGCAATGAACAAGTTGTTATGAGTACAGAAGCAGCTAAAGAAATTTTCAAGTTTGCAAGAACTCAGACACAAAAACAATTTGCTTATCTCGAACATCCATGAGTTTGTATTGATGTTAGTGAAGAAGGCACTATTCATCACATCAACCTAGAGTGGGAATGACATGCTGTGACTTTTATTGCGGGTCTAGCTACAAAATATTTTCAAAGAGCTACTCGTGGGCTTCGCAATATTGCGACCAAGCAGGACTTGTCAGTGCTGGCAGACTAACACATTGAGAAGCATTTGACATCACATGCATGGCATGTTTGTCAAACATGATTGTTGTAACGCCCCAAGATCTAAATTGGAAAGAATTTCAGTCAATCCATTAAAATCATCAATCATTTACCAGAGCTATCTATAGTCTTCAATCAATATCAAACAATATAACAAAATTCTATAATTTAAAACATCAATGTACGATTCTATTCATATCCCAAAAGTTTATATACAATACTCAGGTTCTACACAATGATCACATGAAATGAAAAATATCCTGTCCTGAGTACAAAAGAATCACTATAACCAAAAAGAACAAAAACTTGAGATTCCTGATCAATCTCAATCTCCTGCTCCCTTGCCCTGACCTGATAATATTAACCACATATAATGAGCTTCAAAAGCTCAGCAGGTAACCTAATACCTATAACTAAAATCAAAGCACGGTACGGAAGCAATATGCATGTCAATCGGTCAAATCCATAACAGTCAGTTGCACATGATCAGTGAATCTATGCAGCGGATATGAAAATCAGTAGTCAATGCACGATCGATAACATCCATAGTCAGTGGTAGAAGAAACGATAAACAGTAGGAAGAAATCCATAAAGCTCAAAAAACCAGTACATACGATACATCTCGTAAGAATCCAATCAAATCAATAAAAGAAAATCATCGTCTCGATAATAACCGTTAAATCAATATCGTATCAATGGAATCGATCAAATCAATCATCTCTGATCAATAACATCAATCGGTATGAAATCATATAAACAATCAAAATAATACATCGCAAGAACGGTTGAAATCAAATCAATACACTAAAACCTATTCCATATCAGTCAATAAATCACATGCAGCAGTTCAATACAGTGTATCAATGAAGCGATAGTATCAATGAGTTAATATCAATGAATCAGTATCAATGAATCAATAGTGTCCATGTCCATAGTATCAATAATTCAATACAATATCGATATCCATATCAGTAGCAGTATCAATGCTCAGTGAAATAATGCGAATATCAATGAAATCGTACAGTAAATCCGTAAATCCGTCAATAAATAAATTTCAATACAAATCCGTCGATATCAATAAATCAATGAATCCATAATGAGATCAATAGGTCAATATCATACACATGCAATTCAGTATAGTAGTCTTACTGAACAAGTACAATCACTAGCTATTAAGGCGTTTTTCGGTATCGATGTATCGTTGTGTCGTTATATCCGTTGGCTCAATAAGAGTCGTCACTCTGTGCCCGTTGGCCGCCCGTTGGCATAATAATTTCCTTATGACTCCCAATCGTTATATCAATGATCAATAGAGGATATCGCCAAACCCTTTTTAAAGAAAAGTCCGTCGGCCCACCATCATGTACAGGTCAAATCAATCTCCAACCAACGGTTCAATTAGTCTTCACTTGTCTTTCAGTAACAACAATAATAATTTAATCATATAAGCACATTCGTGTGCATATCAATAAGGTATTTCCATCAATAAATTCAATTTAGCTCAATGTAGAAAAAAATCCCTTAAAATACCATATAGTAGACAGACGTCGTTTCAAAATGCATAATTCCTGAAAATTACCAAATTACCAGAAATCGAATAAAACAATGTTGCAAAGCTTTACTTGTACTGAAGCAACAATTTCCAATATTACGATAATTTTCTATTCGATAAAAATCGCACAGAACTCAAAATACCTGATAGAAACTTTACAGAAAATACTCAAATCGTGCAGAAATATCATATCAAAAGTTGTGCGGTAAAACTTTCGTCACTACAAAATTATGCGCGTTTTTCACTAACAGAAATACAAAACTGAGCACAAAATTATCAAAACTCAGAATCTTCGAAATCAGAAATAGGATTCGAAGTCCTTACTTCAAGACAAACAAATCTTTCAATTGCGTCGTCGGACGAAAAGCGCTCCACGGGGTCCGAAATCAGCTTCTTCTTTCTCTTTTCTTCTTTTCTCTCTCTTCAAATGAATCAAAAAATATCTCAATTCCGATATTTATCAACACTGATCGTCCCGGATGATCCAAATTCATCCCGGGACGAACTCCCATGGACTCCAATCGTCCAGACGAAATTAAATGCCAATTTCATCGTCCCAGGACGAAACTCTCGGGTTCAGTTCGTCCCGACGGTTCGTCCCGACTGCTCCAGGTTCGTACAGACGAAATGACAGATTTCTTCACAATTTTCTCAGTTCGTCCCGTACTAAGGCCATTTCGTCCGGGACTAACAACACTAAAAAAAATCAGCTTCTTAAGGGTTTTACAATTGTGATAGCCCCAGCTGATGAAATTGAGCTGATGCATTTGTTGGCAACAGCAGCGGCCATAGATGAAGACCTTCTTGCTGGAGCCAAAGAGATCTTCTTAGCAAAGAGGAAACATGACTCTAAGAAGGTAGTGATTTCGTGGAACTCTATGATGGGGGACTTGCTAAGAACAAGGGAGATTCAAGGTGCACAAAAGTTGTTCGATGAAATGCCTAATAGGGATCTTGTGAATTGGAACAAATTGTTTGATGGGATCCAGAGCCTACTATGCAATTTTAGTTGAGATAAAGAATTCATTCCAAGGGTCAAATATGATCTTTTTACTACCGGTGGAGGCTTGCAAATTTGTCGGAATCCAAAGGAACTCATTCGACTAATGAACAAGTTTGCGGATATGCATCAAAGACGTAAAGTCTTTGACCCATGAGGATGGATTACAATTCCTACATGAATCTTCCTCCCAATAACACGCCTCGACGGAGTCAAGTTCTTTTCACTCAAGGGGAGAATGATGCAGGGCATTTTAGCTTATAATGTCTCTTAGGTTATTTTATTTAGTTGTTACATGTTTGTTACAAGTTTTCTAGAATATTCTAGGATTCTCTAGGTTTTCCTTACTTTAGTATTATATATAGGAAATGTGAAAGAGGAAAGGACTCATTGATGAATATTATTTCTTTTTGAAGCATTAAGCTTTGTGTTTGCCATTTTTTCTGGATTGAGATTAAATCTTCAAGCATCCTCTTCTTCCAACGATCCAACGATGTTATCCCCACATCACACCAATTCTTTCAAAAAATATAAATTGGACAAATCAATAAACAACTCAGTGGCCTGAAGGTAAACACATTTTTTTGCTAACCAATCAACATATGAGTTACAATTTCTTGGAATATGAGAGGCAGTGGATTCAACATTCTTCAAATGATTCATAATGTTCCTAAAAATTTAAAATAATGAAGCATTATTGAAACATTTAATCTTAACAAGGTTAACAATGATTAAAGAATTAGAAAAATATTTGGATAATGAATTGGGAGCAGAATTTAAGGCTGAGTAAGAGAGTAGTGGCTTAATCAATAATCATATTGCCATCAATCATTTTATTAGCAAAGGCAAATATCATATCACCACTAAAATCCTAACAATTCCCAAAACATCCGGCACCAGCTTTAGATGGAGATCTGTTAACATTTAATTTAAACTAGTTAAAAGGACAATTTAAACCAATAAATAACTCTAAAAAAATTTCTAACACTATCTTTATTAAAAGATATCATTAAAGTAGTAGTCCAAGACATAACGCCTTTGAAATGCTTAGGTAAAAGTAATTGGCATTAATTATTTGATGGGTTTAATTTTAAGGCAAATAATGATGCTTCCATAGTTCATTTCGAAGCCAAGAAGTTTACTATTGTTTCTCTTCAACCATAATACTAGAAAACTATCATAGGGACAATAATAACAATGTGGCTAGCAGGCAAACTAGTGAGCCAAAAATGAATAGCAAATAATGACATTAGAAGCCAAATTAAAGCCCAAAACATTCTCCAACGTGTATTGTAGGATTTACGAGAAATGAATCACTAGAAGATATTATTTTGAATCTTAGGGACTATTTGGATATGGTTAGGATTTAACTCATCTAGGATTTAGTAAATCCTATAAATTTGGATATACTAAATAACAATGGTGTTAAATAGAGAAAAAGTTTGCATTGTAGAGGTTAAATTCAATTATATTTTCATGTGCTACTTAGATACTTATTTTTGGATTTAAAGTATTAGCTAAAAGAATATTTTAATGATGATTATTGATAATTAATATCTAATCATATGTAACATGAAATGATAATTAATATCTAATCATATTTTAATAATAATTCTATGTAGTTATTTGATAATTAAAAATATATAATCATATTTTAATAATATCTAACAAAATTTTAATAAATATTGATAATTAATATCTAATCGTATTTTATTAATTCTATGTAGTTAATTTTACTGTAAAAAATTTCTATGCAATCATCTAAAATATTAATAAATGTAAATTTTTATTTAAATCCTTTATAGATGTTGAATTTTATTATATTTAACTTCATGATTTATCTTTGATATCCCAAAATGCTTTGGATGAAGTTTTAAAATCAATTTTATAATTTTTTTTTTAACAGAAAAAATCCTCCAACAATAAAACTCATAAAGATAATCCAATGATTTGATTAACACCACATAGAATGACAGTTGGTACTTTTCTTAAGTATGAGGAAATGTGAAAAAAAAAACTACAAAAAACTGGCTCTGTTTCATGCCAACAACATTGGCTACGAATAACATCTTTCGTCATTTAAATTTAAATACTTCATTATCAGGATAACAAAAAAACGTAACACTTGAACATTAATAATAATAATAATAATAATAATAATAAACACTTGAACATTAAGTTGCAACCACTTAGGCATCCCCTTCCATTGCGACGTCTTCCCGAGCTGGCCTATCGAGCTTAACGCCAACATCTTCCTTATAATCTCCATGAACATCTATGAGTTTTTCGAGATCTATGTTTGGAGGCTTGAGGATCTTCACCTTGCGGATGAATACATTATGCAGGGAGTAGATGCTTGTTGTTGTTTTCTCAATCTCCTTACCTTTGACCTCGGGAATGAATTTCTGCACCAATTCTTTCAGATCACATGATGAAGCTTGATTCGACATGAACTCCCTCATTTTACGACAAATCAGGCAGTGGTAGCTGAAGCACCAGCTGCAAGGCGCTTTCTGGCCTCCTGAATGATGGATAGCTTAATGCCATAGCCCTTGGGAAGGTAAATCCATGGCTTGGTGCCCTTTCCAATAGTGAAGACATTGTCAAGGCGAGTAGCAAAGTCGTGCCCTGAAGCATCCTGGACGTGAATTGTCTCAAAGGTTCCCTTATGCTTCTCCCTGTTCTTGATCACTCCAACACGACCTCTGTTCCTTCCACCAGTAACCATCACAACATTGCCGACATCAAATTTGATGAAGTCGACTATCTTATTAGCCTCGAGGTGGAGCTTTATGGTGTCGTTAGCCTTGATGAGAGGATCAGGGTAGCGAATTGTTCGTCCATCATAAGTGTTAAGATATGGAATGCCTTTCTGTCCAAATTGGACAGAACGGACCTTGCAAAGCTTGAACTTTGCCTCTTCATCTCTAATTGAGTGTAGACGAAAACGCCCTTAGTGTCATAAAGAAGCCGAAAATTTTCATTAGTTTTTGGATTTGGACAACATCCATAAACCCCGCAGGATAGGTCTTATCTGTCCTGACCTTGCCGTCCACCATCACATGTCGCTGCATCAATATAGCAATGACTTCACGATAAGTGAGAGCATATTTCAACCTGTTCCTCAATATAAGTATCAAGGGCAAACACTCCCTAGCTTTATGAGGACCAGAGGATGGTTTTGGAGCAAAAGCACCACCAAGCTTATCAAGCATCCAGTGCTTGGGGGCATTGAGCCTCTTGAGATGTTTATTCAATCCCCTAGCCATATCTGATCAGGTTTTTCCCACTGGAGAAGAAGCCGCACCACAAGACCAAGTCGAACAAGTCTGCCTTCTCCTCCCCTGCCGCCTGCAGCAATTAGAGCGACGGTGAAAAGAAGACTGAGAAAAGGTGCAACGTTAAGCTACAAGGAGAAGAACGAGCTAGAGAGGTTAATTATGCGTTCAAAGAGAAAATTTGATGAGGGTTTTTTTTCATAGGTGCCAAAGAGGGTAACTGTTCAGCTACAAATTAGAGGAGTCGTCATTAAATATGGATGGATGCCAAAGAGGGTAACCGTTCAACTACAAATTAGAGGAGTCGTCATTAAATATGGATGAATGCCACCAATTCGAATAACTTGCCAAAAACATAAAAATAGAAATAACTATATTTGAAGATTTTTTTATAACAAAATTTTATTATTTTTCCACCCAAAAAAATCTCACGGCAAGCAACCAAATGAGCTCTTTGAAAATCATAAAATCCTAATATTAATCTAAACAATGAAGGTGAACAATCGAACCTGAGGTATGGTTAGTCTTCGTAGACCGCCGCTTAAGAAGCAGTAAAAAAGCCGTCCCAAATAACGCCTTAAGTCTGCGTTGACTGGCGTTTAGTGAAAACATAGGAGAGAAACTTGCACGCTGTCCTCGTGGCGAAACGCTACACCGGCTATACGAACTTAAGAAGTTGCGGCACTACGAACGCCGCATGGTGGTGACGGTGGCTCTTGATAGCCCCGCTTGTTACACCCGTCACTCTATTAGTATCGCTTTTATAGTGTTTAGAGCTGGATAATATTCCATGTTTCTTTGACAAATTCGGTGAGTCAGAAGCAGTTATAGGCCACAAATCATGCGTTCATACATGACAAATCGCATTAGAGTAGGACATGAGAACACCTCTGCAATAGAATTATTCATACTTAAATTTTGTTTTTAAATAAAAAAATACCAAATTTTATATTCATATTATCTAATTTTTTCATAAGATGTTTTTAATTTTATTAAGGAGTTCGTGTCAACCCGTTTAACATACGGATCGGACACGTTTAAAAAATGGGTCAGGTTGGGGCTAACCTGAGATAAACCTGATATTGACCCACATCAAGCCCTCCTCTTCGTGTTTCACACTTCGCTTCACAAGCAGATGAACTCGCTCGAGTCCTCGACTGCTCAGGTCTGCTCGCACGCTAGCGTTGGTTTAGCCTCGCCCGGACGCCGCGGTCCTCTCCCGCACTCCGCTTCACGCTGGTCTTTGGCGTTGGGCTTGACTGAACGTCGCAAGCCCGCAAGACCACGGCTCACCTGGTCTTGCACCGCTCTGAACCTTTCGCATGCTCTCGCCTAGACGTTGCGGTCATCGCCTTCACTCCGCACCGCACTCCGCAATCGAACATGGTCTCTCCCCCGCCCCATCCCCGCACTGAACCGCTGGTCTCGCCTACGCAAGTCTGGCAGCCTTTGGATTGGCAATTTTGTAATGGGTCACGGTCGGGTCACCCCGGCAACCCGCATGAGTCGGGTCTGGGTTAGAAATCCCGACTCGTTTGCAAAATCGGGTCGGGTTTGGATTGACCCGTTTAGACCCGGGTTAAGTCGAACTCGACTCGAACACGATCTGTCGACCTGTTTTGACACCCCTAGTTATTACTAATCATTTTTTATTTATGTACTTTTTTTTGTGTTGGATAAAATATGGCACTAATTTTGTAGACTCTGTTTCAAGTTGAGATTTGTAATCTTTTTCTTAAATGGGTTGGTTAGGAGCGTATTATATATTTATATTCTTGTGATATTATTTTTGTGACCATTTCAACCCACTCATATTTGGTCATGAGCTCATGAACTTGAAAAATAGTTTATCTGAGTTGTTTGTTCATGACAATAAATTGCAGTAGAGATCTTTTGAAAATTCAAAAGTATATAATTTAATATTTACAATAGATAAATATAATAGTTTAGCAGTTTTTCTATATAATGAAATATAATATATTAAATTTTCATCAATTAATTATTAATAATATAATTTAATTCATAATACTATATTCCCTTTAATTAATATTTTAAAATGATTTTTATAAAAATGATTGTGATGTTAGTATAAGAAAAGTTATATATATGTAAATGGGTATATGTAACATTAATACGACATATTATATTATAAAATTAGATAAGTTTTTTCTATTTATTTAATTAATTTTTTTTTAGGAACGTATAGGTCCTACGCTTACTAATAAAAATAGAGATTGAA